>PVIH01016764.1:0-44423 GCA_004025045.1 Sigmodon hispidus
ATTGTTGGTGGGATTGTAAGCTTGTTCAGCCACTTTGGAATACAATATGGAGGTTTCTCAGAAAATTGAGAATCAATCTCCCCAAGGACCCAGCAATACCACTTCTGGGTGTATACCCTAAAGAGGCACATTCACACTCCAAAGGTATTAGCTCAACTATGTTCATAGCAGCATTATTTGTAATAGCTAGAACCTGGAAGCAACCTAGATGTCCCTCAACTAAAGAATGGATTAACAAACTGTGGTACATCTACACAATGGAATACTACTCAGCAGTAAGAAAAAATGATATCCTAAAATTTGCAGGCAAATGGATGGATTTGGAGAATATCCTCCTGAGCGAAGTCTCACAAACTCAGAGAGATAAGCAGGGGATGTACTCACTCACTAGTGGTCTCTAAACAAACAAATAGGAAGAAAAGCCAAACATGCCCAAGCAGCAAACCACAACCACTGAACAGCTTGGGATCAGAAACACCCTGGACTGACCCTTCAAACCCCAGTCCATCTATAGGAACACCTGACTCACTCTTGAGGGAGGGGGGACAAAACTGGATTTGGCCGGGAGTGAAGACTGATCCAAGCATTATTGGGCCAGTGTGACCGTGTGACTGTCTGCTCCCTGCCCAGGGAGGGGATGGGGAGTTGCAGAGAAGAAAAATGATCAGATGTGGTGGGAGGGGGAAGAGACTTTCAATAAGGATATACAGGGTTGGAAAAAAAATTCAGAGGGAAAGCTGAACACAAAGAAAATGTGTAGTAATCTTATTTGCATTTCCACCCTTGATAAGCCATGCTTATGATTATTATCCTCTGTATAGTTATTGTTAACTCTTCGGCATTTTTAAATTCTTTTTACTGTTTTTTTTGATAAATACAAAATAAAGAAGGAAAAAAAAAAAGAAATGATGCTATTGACTATACCAAATATCCAGAATTATCTACCAACCCAGCTGAAGAAATTCATTTATAAGGTTACACTTAGAGAGTCTGGAAAAACTCAGTTTGTCTTTCTTTTCTCTCTTTGCCTATCTACCTGTCTTCCTTTCCTTTCCTTTTCCTTTTCTCTTTTTTCCTTTTCTTTCCACTATCAAGTGCTTTGCTTAACTTCCTTTGATTTCAGTCATAAAGTGTGGCTTGAGCTTCATAGACACTTGATTCTACCCCCTGGTATTTGTTTCTTTTCAATGTCTGTGCTATCTGTGAATTATGTCAGAAGTTCCATGTGTTGCTTTGTTTTTTTCTTTCCTGTTTGTTCTTTCTTTTTATTTCAGGACAGGATGTCCGTAAGTTGTCAGGATAGTCCCTTGAACATGCCAAGTAACCCAGCCTGAAACATAATTCTCCTACCTCAGATTCCAAATATACCTAGATAAACATTATACACTATTATATGTTAACTAAGAAGTTCAGAAGTCAGAATCTACTTGTGCTTATTTCTTGAGGTCTGGATATGATGGTTCCCTTAACTACCTAGCCAATGAATTTGATTTCATTTAGTGTCAGGTGCCAATGTTTGTTACAGATTACTGCAGCTAAAGACTGCTAGAGTTGTGGGTTATAAAATGTGAGCCCAGTGCTACTAGGAAACTATAGTATTAGTTAAACCCAGACTTATCTTTGGGATTTGAAAGCAAAGGTTTTTATTAAAGTTACACATGGTTTTCCTATAATGACCAAAAGGCCTAATCCAATGGAAGATAAGTTAATGGGGCTTAATTCCTTTTCTTGTTTCTACAAATAAATAACTTACAAAACCTTAAGGAAGTTTATTTTAGCTCACAATTAGAAGCTGTAGCACTGAGAAGTTCCCTAGAAGTAGTGGCTGGAATGTGAGTTCACATTAGATCTGCAGTCAGGAAGCAGAGGGTGATGAATACTGCTCTTCATACTTTCTCCTCTTTGTTCTGTCTTGCACACTAGGACACAGAATTACCAGCATGATTTCCATTCACTGGGGTTATTCTCATCTCAATTGAACCTCCCTGGAAAGGATAACATAGACATGCCCAGCACTGTGTCTTTTCAGTTATTCTAAATACTATCAAGTTGTAGTCAAAGTTTATCAATACAGGGGTGTAAAAACCAAAGAAGCTTGGGGTTTGGTTAAAATAATATTCTGAAGAAGCATGAGTATATTACCCTGTTTACCACATGAAACATCTTCAACATCTTCAACATTTATGCAGCTTGTAGTTCTGTTTGGCAGCTTCACAGAGAGTCTGATGCCAGAATAGGCTTTTAGGGAGATCTTGTGTGACCAAGAAAGAAAAAGTGACTGTAAGTGTAATATTGGCCTATCTTAATTTCACATACCATTCTGTTTTCTGAGTTCTCCACTCTATCTATCTATCTATCTATCTATTATCTTTCTTTCTTTCTATCATCTACCTACCCATCTACCAACTTTCTATTATCTATCTATCTATTTTACTCCACTTCCTATGGAATGACATAGTAATTATGCTGAACTGACAGTATAACAAAAATTCAGCCTATTAGAGAAAAGTGTCAGCCTTGAATGGGGGTGGCAGAATTTAATAAGAAGCAGTCCAGGGAAGATGTTAGGATGATAGAAAAATTGCTCTATTTTTCTGTGTGTGTGCTTTTCTTTCTAGGGCTGCTGATAAGCTCAGGCTGTGCATTATATCCTTTAGGATGGAACAGCCCGGAGGTAATGCAAACATGTGGAAATGTCTCCAATCAATTTCAGTTAGGTAAGGTGGTATGGCCAGAATGGCAGTGATGATTTATGAGAAAACTGACTTCAAATGTTTACCTCTTAGAGAATCCTCTCTGGCTAATGGTACTTGCTTATATCTGTCATGCTTAAAGATGGCAGTGCGTTTGTCTGGGTTCCTTTGCTTTCTTAAACTTATAGGGGTTGGCTTTAAAATTCCATTTTTTAAAATTTTGTCTCTATGTGATTTATGTATTTCATTCAATGTCTTTTGGCCAGTATAGAGAAATTAACTATAGAGAAATTTGAACTATTTGGAATGCAGACAGTTTTTTGGTATGTGTTATTTTCTATCATTTACCAGAGGAGGAATAAAACGAATGAGACAGAAAATGAGAAATTTATTTTCAGAATTTGGATTCTTTTCTAATTCACCTCTGTGTTGCTAGAGAAGAATAAAATCAATGTGAATTAAGATGCTTTTTAAAATTTATTGTATTTCATGCATTATATCACAGCCAGTGAGAACAGCAATGACAAAATAGATGAAGGTGGTTCTTAACTTTCACACAGGCATAGAGCTTTCTGTTAATAAAATCACAACTTAATTCAAGTCCATATGTGTTTATTGTTGCACTATTTACACTAGAGAAAAAATGGACTCAGCCTAATATACACCAACATAAGAATAAATAGTGAAAATGAGGCAGAAAATGAATATGTAGATCAAAATAAAAAAAGAAAATATGCCATGGAAACACAATGGAGATTTTCAGCCATGAAAATAGAACAAAATTTTGACATTTTCCAGAAAATGGATGGAACTGTAGATGATTATGTTAAGTAGAATAAGCCAAACTTACAAAGACACATATCATATATTTCTCATTTATGCAGAACCTCGATTTAAATTTAGGTGTTGCTATGTCTATGTAAATAGAACATAAAACTAAGACGAGCATTTTGAGAAGGGAGGAGGATGTCTAAAAGGAATGACAAAAAGAACAAGAAAAGATAATGGGATGTTTGTAACATGAAAGCAAACTCAATGACCAGTAGAAAGGAGGAGGATTCTCAGAGGGGAGGAGTGGAGAGAGACAGTGGATGAAGAGATTAAGTACAATGTATATTGACACAGATACATTAGAAAATGTCACAATGAAACCTATTACTTTAAACATTAAATAAATAATAATAGGAGGAAAAAGACTTAAAACAGAACTGTTTATTTTTTTCATATCCTGTCCTAATTATGTCTTACAATGTCTCCAGAAGAGGTAACTATTATCTGTAATTTATAGGTTTCAAAGGTTACATATACTAAAATGTTGATTGTACCATGCACTTTATATTTATTATCATATTTTATTCTTCAGACAACTCTGTGAGTTTGCTTTTCTATACTAGTATTATTCTGAGATAAATTTGAAAAAGACTAATATCTTTTCACCAAATAAACAAATAAATAACTGGGTATCAGTTTTAATGAAGCATCAACTTCCTTTACAGTGTTTGGAAAATTTGCTATATTTATACACAGAATCATAGCCTATTTGAGCAAAAAGAGAATTAGCTATTATTTAGTTTATTCTGTTGTTTATTTTTCTTATCCTTTATTTTAAATATGACCAGACCTCTGATTTAGGAAGTGATTCAATGGGTAATGTGCTTGCCATGCACACTTAAGAACCTGAGTTCAGTTCCACAGCACTTGTGTAAAAAGCTGGGCATAGCCATGTATATCTGAAACTCTGGTACTGTAAAGAACTCATGGAGCCATACAGATCATTAGACCTCATGGGACCATCCATATTCTTAGCTAATGAGTGAGCTCCTGGTTCGATGAAGAAACACTACTTCAAGAAAAATAAGATGGAGAATAAGTGAGGAAGACCCTCCAACCATTGACTTCTGAACACAACATATATTAATTAGCACATATTTACACCCTCTAAATGGATGCACGTTTCCACATGCATACACCATAAACACACACACACCAAATCCTCATATATTGATTCTGTTTGTAGCAATGAGGTGTAGCTATTTGGTCTTCTAATATGACCTGTCTTCCTTAACAGAACAGACACTCTATGATAGAAGAGACTTTATCATTTTTATAAATTCAAATTATACTGTTTGTATGAACAAATCTTATCTCACCTCTTAATTTTAAGGAAAAGGAACCAGAGGCCCAACAACTGGTCACCCAGTTCAAGTTTCCTGACCTCACACCCTGTGTTCTCAGGCTAGAATCCAAATGTTTTGCATCTGTTCTTGAAAGAACAGGGACTATTGTGGTGTCAAATTATAGTGTTGTCACTGCTGTGATGAGGAAGAAAGTTTCTGTGTGAGAGAATAATAGAGGACATTCTTTTTTTTTATCCACAAAAATCTTCAGTTTTTATATAAAGATCTACTACATCAAGCAAACTATCTCACTGTGAGAAACCCATAGAAGAATTAAAAACAAATACAAAAAATTATTAAGCAAAGAGCTTGACCTATTCATTTTCTTTTTTTATTATTATTATGAACAAAGAAGTCACACTTTCTATCCTTGTATATCCTTATTCAAGGTCCCTTCCCCCTCCCACCACATCAAGTCATTTTTTCTTCTCCACAACTCCCCATTCCCTCCCTGGGCAGGCAGCAGGCAGTCCCAAGGTCCCACTGTCCCAATATTGCTTAGTTCAGTCTCCACTCCTGGCAGATCCATTTTTCTCCCCCCACCCTCAAGACTGAGTCAGGTGTTCCTACAGGGAGAGCGGGATCCAAGGAGTCAGTCCAGGGTGTTTCCCACACTAGAGACCTAACAGCTCAGCTGAAAGCCTTAGAGCAATTAGAAGCAAACTCACCTAGAAGGAGTAGGCAGCTGGAAATAATCAAACTTAGAGCTGAAATCAATACAATTGAAACAAAAAGAACAATACAAAGAATCAATGAATCTAAAAGTTGGATCTTTGAGAAAGTCAACAAGATAGATAAGCCCTTAGCCAAACTAATCAAAAAACAGAGAAAGTGTGTTCAAATCAACAAAATCAGAAATGAAAACGGGGACATAACAACAGACACCCAGGAAATCCAGAGAATTATCAGATCATACTTTGAAAATCTGTATTCCACAAAAATGGAAAACCTAGAAGAAATGGACAGTTTTCTGGACAGTAGAGGACATTCTTATTTCAATTGGGGAAAACCTCCCTTTAAAAAAAAGGTGATTTTTTTTAAAAAAAGAAGGAAACTGAGAGATTAGTAGTATTAACAGGGTAATTTTTCTAAAACAGTCCTACTCAAAGACAAAGACAATATTCTGGAATGACTTAGATGCTGGAAAAGTAGAAGATAAATGATGCTGAAGTTGAGTGAGTGACAAGGATTGTGAGCAGCGATCTGACCTTATAGGGCTTTGTGTTTTATCCTACCTACCGTGGGAAGCCATTGCATGGTTTTGTGGAGAAGAGATGTGATTTCCATCCTAGACCAGTTCTTTTGACAGAGTATCAGAGAATATCTTTGGAAGTGTTGGCAGGAGGGGAAGATGTCAGGAAGGAGAATAGTCTTAGATTAGGTAGAAATATAAGCATAGGCTTCAGCTACTTGAATAAAGTAGACTGATTACAAATAGAATTGTCCCTTGTCAACACCAGCATGGCTGAACAAAAGAGCACATATATGATACAGTTATAAGAATAAATGTTTGGAATAATAATGACTATCACCTTGTCAAAGTATGATTTATGAACAGTTAATGTTACTTTTACAAGATTTGTTTAGGACAACTCCAATGTGACATTTACTATCCATGTAACTCCCCTTTAGATCTTGGAATTATCTGCTAGGAAAAGATTACTATCCTGTGTGTTAGATTATTTTGTGTTGCTATAGCAGACCATCCATTACTGGGTAATATATAAAGACAAAAGATTCAACTTGGTAACAGCAGCAGTGTCTGAATGTATCAAGATATGGTACAGAAGCAGAAAAAGAGTCAGATGAGTGGAGAAGGGCTATGTATATGTGCAAGGACACAAGGGAGGAAAGATTGCTCATTTATGATAGCCAGTTTTTTCTTAGAAACTAGTCTGCTCCTAGAAGGTCTAAAATAGTCCTTTAAAATATTATTCATCCATTTATGGTGGTGGAACTCTTATGACCTATTAAGATTCATCTCTTAAAAGTTCTACTACCTCAACACTGACTCTGGGAACCATGCTTCTAATACATGGTTTTCTTGGGGACAAACAATATCCAGACCATAGTAGTCTTATTGTTTGCATGGGGCTTGTGTGTACTGACATAATCATTGTGACATTTTGTATTCACTTTCTGATGTTAGACCTCACTCTCTTTGCACAATGATGCCTAAGCCTTGAGGGAATGGGATGCAGTATAGAGGGTCCAGTTATAGCTGAGAATGCTTCAGGCCCTTATTCTCTGTATGAGGGGAGGTAGACATGAAATCCTACCACTAACCAAGGAGCTCCCAGGAAGAACTTTGAAAACAGAGATAATTCTAATGGAACATAGGTCTTTTTTATGAAAACACTACTATCATAACACTTAATTTTTAGATAAGATTTACAGCATCTATAGATGAACAATAGTACCAAATATTCTCATAGTCCAGCTGATACACAACATTAGCTTGTGAAGACAGTGGGATTTACAATGTGGTTTGAAGGTGATTTGAGATGCAAATAGGAGGGAAAATACTAGTTTACTTATTCTGATATATTTTTCTTTTTCAGCTTTTTTGGAAGATGGGCATATTAAAATATAAATAATGTCACTTCAGTTTCCTTTTTATTACTTGTGTTTGTTTTAAACCCAACAAAATATTAGTAAACTTTCATGACAATAACAAACAAGGAAAATGTATGCATAACTGATCATACCATACTGTTGTTATAATAATATAACCCTGTGACATGACAAGGTAAAGTGATTTACAACAAGTTATTCAGGAACTTAAAGGCAGAACGCTGACTAGAGTTTATTTTCTAGTTCACTGTCCTGTACACAATGCCACAGCCATTTTCCCTTATTGGTGAAGGCATATAGTGAGACACCTGAGAATTATTGTTTTTATTGATAGTTATGGGAAATGTGGAAAGTACCCAGTTCTTCATTATGTTTCTCCAGCCCTACTTTAAAACTCAGTGTTCTGTTAACATTTTAATATAACCAAAGAAAAATAAACAACAAACGGGGATAAATCTAGTGGATTTTGGAAGTGGTTTCTAGGGGATGGGTATTTATTAGGAACTTTAAAATGCCTGTGGATGGGACTTACACCAAAATGGTACTGATAGATACTTCATAAGAAAGAGACATATACATTTTTAAGCTACACATAATTTCATACACACATAATTTCCTGCCTTTATGGAACTTACTCTGTTCTTTTTGAAAATCTACTTAGGACATTCTTAGTCTGCCTTCCTAAAAGAAAGTGATGGGATGGATTTAGGGGTCGCTCTGATAAATAATTAGAGAAGGATTGTACAACAACATCCCCCCCCTAAACTAAAGCATGCTATTTCAAGCTAGGTATAGTGGTGTGTACATACAATTCCAGTTCTTAGGTAGAAGAACCAGGAAGACTGTGAATTCCATGTAACCCTGAGTTACGTACACAGAAAGACAATGTCTCAAAAGTCAATCAAACTAAACAAAATACAAAACAAAAGGCTCCACACAGTGCAAAGGAAATATCAAAGCTCTTCATGTACATTTGAGCCTTGCCCAGTGCCTTTCTGGCATCTAAGATTACATCTTGAAATGTTTCCTATTCTACCAGTATCCTGTTCCAATAGCCTCCAGTGTCTGTTCTAAACTCACTCTACTGACTCTTACTCATCAATGCCTTTGGTTAAGCATTTTAGGCGACTAACTCCCTTTCTTCATTAAAAATGAAACAAATAATCAAATATTTAAAGCACAAAATCATCAAACATTAACTATGAATTTGCACTGAAGTGTATAGTGAAATTTACCTTCCAGATCAATTATTATAGCTATTGAGTCCTAGTAAAAGCAGATGACATTTTTTAGTGACTGATGGCTTAAAACTAGCTTTCTGACTGGACACTGACATGTTGATCAATGGTGATCCAGCATCTGGGAGAAGAGGAAAATTACTCATTCACTAAGAAGAAGAAAAAAGGTAGGCAAAGACTCCAAACAACAGTCTTGTCAAGTACAATGCCTTTTCCTACCATTATTTTAAATGAAAGCTGAGAAAAGTGTTTGGTTTACTGTTACTAGAACTCTTGCCATTAAATGAAGAGTTTATGGAATTGATTCCACAAAGATGAATGTCTAAATAAATCCAATGTTAATGTGTTTATACCCCCATTCCAGTTATCCTTCACCTAGGCTTGAACTGACATCAAAGGCAGTAGATAGCAGGGAAAAGATCAGAACCTATGAGGAAGATGACTGAATTCAGATTGCTTAACATTAGTATTGTGGCTTTTTTGGTGAGGGGATGGCTAGACAAATGGCTCCATGGTTAAGAACACTGGCTGCTCCTCCAGAGGACACAAGTTTAATTCCTAGTACCTGCATGATGGCTCACAACCTTCTGTGACTCCAGCTTCAGGGGGTCTAATGCTCTCTTTTGGACTTCATGGGTTCCAGGCATACATATGACAACAGATATGCATAGAGCCAAAACACCAAATGCATAAAAAATAGATTTTTTTAAAGTGGATGCATGTTTTTGCACAATGAAATATACAAATATGTAGCATGGGACAAATTATTTAATAATTGTTAACTTGTTACTATATAGATTTGGTGATGGTTATATAAAGTCATTTATAAAATACAGTCAGTATGGTGTTTGGCATGTAATAATCAACCAATATTTGTTGCATGATATCATCACTATCATTATATTGATGCCAATTTTAAAATGAAAGTATTCTCACTTGTGGTGATTAATGTTTATTACCAACTTAACTGGATTTAGAATCACTGAGGAGACACATCTGTGTACATCTATGGGGGTATTTCAGTGAAGTTAAACTGAGGTGAGGGGAACTCACTCTGAATGTAGTAGAACAGGGCCACAAACTGAGGTCCTGGCCAGAATAAAAAGAGAAAAATAAAAAAAGAGCAAGCCAGATGAATACCATCAGTCTTGTTTCTGTGTCTGGATCTACCTAGGTATGAACAAGCTGCCTGCTGCCATGTCTTCCCTGACATGAGGGACTATATTTATTAAACCATGAGTCAAAAGACTTCTTTCTTCCTCTTTGGTACTTTGTCTCAGGCATTTGGCCACAGCAATGACAAAAGAACCTAATATATTATGTGTTAGTTTTCAGAAAAAGAATCAATTATAAGAAATTATAAGATATACAAAGATGACCCCAGTTAAGACTCGAAGCAATAGTGGGGTCAATGCTTAAACAGAACTTCCCCTAAAATCAAATGATTGACCACCGTAATTGTCATTATAGAACTTTCATCTAGCAACTTATGGAGGCATAAGCAGAGATCTATAGCTAATCTCTGGGTTGAGCTCCCTGTCCAGGTGAAGACAGGGAAGAGAGACTATATGAGCAAAGGGGTCAAGATCATGATGAGGAAACACATAAGGACTGCTGACCTGAGCTATTGGGAGCTCACTGACTGAACTGACAGCTGGGAAACCTGCATGGGACTTCACTAGGCTCTCTGAATGTGGATGACAGCTGAATGGCTTGGGCAGTTTATGGAGACTCTGGAAGTGAAACCAGAACTTACTCCTAGCGCACTAACAGGCTTCTTGGAGTCCATTCCCTACAGAGGAACACTCACTCAGCCTTGACACTGCGAGGGGCTTGGTCCTACCTCAACTGGGTATGCCAGAATGTATTGACTCATCCTGGGAGTCCTCACCCTGTCTGAGGGTTGTGATGAGGGAATGACTGGGTGATGATGGAGAAAAGGAAAGGAGGGGGAACAGTAGTGGGTATGTTAAAAAACCTTTTAAATAAAAAAGAGATATTCTATATCTATAGGACTTTTTAATTTTCTACTTACGAATCACTACTCTGAATATATATCATCCCAATTATTTAGATATAAAATAGATATATAAGTCAAACTACTGATAATAAATAATAAATTGATTTATTTAAAACAACTTTGATACATGACTTTACCATTTATTTTAGATGGTAGCAAATTTGATACTAATGAAATTATATGCTTACTTTTATATAAAAATAAGTTTTGGCTGAATATTAAATATGAAAAGATTCATAGCATCTTCCACATTTTTTATTAGATATGTATTTTGGTTTTATAATTATCAATGCATAGGATACAACTCTACATAAATATGTAGTACAAAATAGCAATGTGTGTTCAGGGCCATTTCAAAAGCTGTTGTTAATTCTGTTCTAATGCCAAGCCGAAATTCACTGACTTTTTAAGAAGCTTAGTTCAGCAACTCAAGCATCATTTTATTTTTATTGTTATTGCTATATCACATTTTTATTTAAAACATTTTTTTCCATACAGTATAGTCTCATCATTGTTTCTCCTTCCTTATCTCATTCAGGATTCTACCCACCATCCTACCCATACATATCTTTTTTTCTCTCTCTCCTTAGACAACAAATAGGTCAACAGAGAAAGAACAAACAAGTCAGACTGAAACAGAGCAAGCAAGCAGGAAAAAATAGCTAGTGAAACACATATGCATGTAGACACACATATGCACACTCAAAAAACATAAAAAGATAATATCAGAAACTATAATAGACAAACAAAAGATGGGTAGGGTAAAAAAGATTCAAAAACAAAACATTATAAGACAAAACATCTGTAAAGATGTGGATGAGCTTCTTTTGTGTTGGCTGGGCCTTCAGAGTGGGTTTGTATGCCCAGTGAGACTCCATTGGAGAAAACTACTTTTTCCTTTGTGAACAGCTGTTAATTAAATAGCCTCTTGATTAGGGACGGGGCCTCATGTCTAATTCTCCTCTAAGTGCTCAGATTCCATTTGTCATAGACTTGTGTAGACCCCATGCATGAAGCAGCAGTTTGTAAAACCAAACGTTACTAACAAAATGTTATCCATTGATAGACTACTTTGATGGTTACATGCTAAAGAACGATGGTAGGAAAATATTAAAAGATTCTGTTTTCCTTAATTAAATCAACTGTTTGTACAAAATCAGCAAACTTTGCTTATGTAGAAAAATCCCTGTTGTTTATAATGAGCAACAGTCCTGAATCCAAGCCCATGATTCAGGCTGTGCTTATTGCCATCACATGATGTGAGGTGAGGGCATGCACAGAGCTAAATGTATCATGTTGTAAATTCAGAACTATGACTACGGTGAAGTTGCACAATGCATCCTGGGCAAAGTGGTGCCAGAAGCACCTCAGATTCATTGCATGTTTGGTTTTGAATTAATTTGTGTTCATTGTGCATTCAGAAATCATTGGCTGATGCTAAATTTTTGATTACCTCCCCATATTTTGTCATATAGCCCCTAAGATGCTGACCAATAGCTTTCTAATCTGTGACCTATATACATGAAGAATAAATGCACAGGTTAAGAGTACAAGAGTTGTGTTCAAATGTGAGGCCTACCACTTACTAGCTGTGAAAACCTGAGCACTTTATAACTTCTCAGAATCTCACTTAATGTAGACTGTTAACAGTATTTATCCTTGTAGGATTATCAAGATGATAGGGGAAAATAATAATTACATACAAAGCACAATGCTGCATTAATGTAACTTATTAGTAAACAGCCTAGGTGTCTGTAGAGAGGATGCCCCAAACGACATTTACAAGGAAGGGAAGCAAGGAAGGATCCATCAAACTTGTCATGCTTGTCATCGAGTCTAACTAAAGGTCATGTGTCTATTCCTTTCATTTCCTTTCTCTGGGGTTCATTTCCTTTACTCTCTCAACATTTCCGTTCATTATTGCTAGTTCAAAGCTTTTTATGGAGACTTGAATTTGACCATTGTAGGATCAGTTTCCAGGCATTTCCTGTTACCTTTTCTTTGGATCAATTTCCTTTAGTGTGGAAGGTCTGTTGTCTCATGCTCACTAGAGCACAGTCAGGCAGCTTAGCAACCATCCTCATGTCCACAGTGGGGCAGTAGAGTGTGAGAGAAATCAGCCTCTCCAGGGTACCTGCTTGCTCTGTTTTCAATGTTCATAAGCTTGCTTGGGCACATCACTTTCTCACTCTGAGACCTGATTTCCCTGTTTTTAAGTAGAGAGTACTGGACAAGATGGGTGGTATGGCTATAGGTGTAAATGTTTCTCCACTTTCAGAAAATCATAGGCCTTACATACCAACTCAGCTCTCTGTTATTATTTGCTTTCCATTAATCATAATTAATTTCATAATTCTTTTTGTTCTCCAAGAGAAAATTAGATTTTCAAGTGGTTTCAGCATACATATAACTATAGTAGGAGATGAATATGTTAATTTGTTTGACAAGTAATTATTTTATTATATATATCAAAAATATGCTATATACATCAAAACATAAACCAAAAACCAATGTACATTGGACTGTCATCTTATAAGCACAGATACTTCAAGTATATTGCAGGTAGTTATCTGTGAAAGATGTATGTAGCCAAGGGCATTGCCCAGAGCCACTATCCTTTGGGGTAGCACTAGCTGAAATGTTGACAGTTCTTGAAAATTTGGGGCTCAGACATTGCTGAAAATCACATTTTTGCCTGCACTAATGACCACAGCGATGTGCCTCCATTCAAAGGTGAGACTGGGCTAAGCTAAGGAGGCAGGAGAGAATCAATGGGTCAGGGAACAACTTCATTTGACCTCACATTTCTGGTGCCTAACAAACTTTTACATTGTGCAATGGCTGTATCCTTGTCTTATTGTCTTGGCTATACGTGACTCATTTCACTTTTTAAAACCTATTTCCCTATAGGCAATGGGAGATATCAATTACTTTCAGAAAAGGTTCTGGTCATGCTTTGGAAAAGTGTGCAGGGAACTTTTGAAGCAATATCCTTGTGAGTAAGGGGTGAAAATTAGAAAGCTAATCTGTTAGATCTTCTTGCTGATCATCTTCTAGATTCAAAATAATGAGACATTTAATGTAATGATACTCTTTACACATCTCAGGGGAAATGAGGTTATTTTCTGTTTTGACTAGGAAAAGGAACAATGGTGCTTATAAACAGTTTTCTCCTTCCAGAAATAGTCTGCATGAGAAAGGGTGTTCAGCTCTGTTTAGCTTCTTACAGTTACAGTCTGCAACTTCAGAGGAAGAGATGACACTTACAAAAGCCTGAAGGCCTAGTCCTTTGCTTGGCCTTATTTCCTGCAGACTTGCCAAGGGCTTCCTCCACTCAGGAACAGAAAGAGGGGTCTATGAGCTGGTTGTCTATACACCACACAACCACACGATGGCAGTAAAGCAAGGCAAATTTCTTTTGTTTAGCACTTATTCTGATCTTTACTTAATAAGGATATACAGGGATGAAAAAAAAAAAAAAATTCAGAGGGAAAGATGAACACAAAGAAAATATAGGTGTAGCAATCTTATTTGTATGTCTACCCTTGATAAGCCATGCTTATCATTCTTATCCTCTATATAGTTATTGTTAACTCTTCCACATTTTAAATTCTTTTTACTGTGTGTTTTTTTTTTTTTTTTTAATAAATACAAAATAAAAGAAAAAAAAAAAAAAAAAAAAAAAAAAAAAAAAAAAGAATGTGAATCACAATTTCTCTGCTTCCATTTCCTGCCCTGGAGTTGCTTCTGTAAGCTTCAATGGCAATTTCCGCTTTCTCTTTCACCCTTATTGTGTGTTAGTCTTTTCTTCTCCTGTAGAATGATACTATACCGTCAGCGTTTGCGTAAAAGCAGGATGTCAGACTCTACTTTTAAGATTGCATGTTAACACTGCAGCACTCAGGTCACAGGGCTCTGACGATGAGGATGGAGTGGAGTGAGATAATGTTTAGGGCAGGGTACAAACCCTGAAAATGAGACTGATATAAGTCAGACTAATCCAGATGTTTGATTAAAAAGTGAAGTGGGTTGCAAGGGAGAAAAGCAAGCCCTACCACAAACCTAAGAGCAATTCCCTGCGGAGGTTACAGTTACAGAAGAAAAACGATATGTTAGGGCTGTGTCATATGATTTCCTGTGAGCAATTGTCACTAAACCTGTAAGAAATGGTGAGAAAGATAAAAATTTCCCTCTCAAATGAAAGTCTCTAGCAATAAACTGTGGATTCCTTTCTACATTTTCTCTATCAGGCTAATGATACACCTACACCTTACTTCAGGTCCCAGTGGGCTGGACCTAAGAATCCACTGGATTCTTCACCAAGGATATGAGTACAAAGGATCTGTAGAGAAACCTAGAGATTTGCATTTTAAAATTCTCTCAAGTATTTCTAGGGAGGGAGGGAGGGAGGGAGGGAGGGAGGGAGGGAGAGAGAGAGAGAAAGAGAGAGAGAGAGAGAGAGAGAGAGAGAGAGAGAGAGAGAGAGAGAGAGAGAGAGCTGAAAATTACTTACGCTAAAGGTTGTTTTTGTTCTGTGTTTTTTTATGTTGACCCCCTTTACAGCTATGTTATAAAGTAATTAGGGCCACTTCTATTTTCTCCGAGAGAAAGAGAAGCTCAAACAGGTTGAATGACTTGCTCTTGAGGACCCAGTTTGGAAGGGGTAGGATATGCTTTCAAAGGCAGTTCCTGCCTTTCTCTGCCTTAATACTTGGGGGAGGGACTCTGTCCTATTCCAAATGGATTTGCCAGACTGCATTGCCTCACTTTGGGATTCCTTGCCCATCCTCTAGGGAATGGATGGGGGTGTTGGGTTATGGAGGTGACTGTATGGGGAGAAGTGGTGGGTATGGGAAAAACCTTTTTTAAAATAAAAAATTAATAATAATAATAATAATAAAGCACAAAGGCAGTTCCCTGTAACTGTGACACCAGACTCTTTGCCCACACTGATTCTCCAGGAGCAAACCTGCATAATACCAGTCACTGTAATGCCTGACTACATGGGGAATTTTGAGAGCCATAGCATATCTCTGTTAATGTCTTCTTGTAGAAAAGTATTCCTGCCTATATAGTTGCAACTTAGTGAATGAATAAAAATCAGGAAACAGGATTATCTTGGATAGTGGGTAGAAAAAAATATGTTGTCAATTGTGAAGCATGGTACTCATGTTGGATAATGTAATTTGAAGAATATGTTATTACTGAGGGGCTTGGGGCTTATTGACACATATTTGTTAGGTGATCTGAAGTGTGGATAAAAACAGCTAATGCTTAAATCTGGCCTGGCCAGTACAAGTCTCTGATTCCTGTGTTAGGTCCAGTTTCTGGGTCTGGCCCTTAGGTATTCTTAGTATTTAGGAATATATCAAAAATAGAGATGATACTCATTATATATGCATGTTCACTATATATAACATATTGAATAAATCACTAAAAAATGCAGAGTCCAAAAAGCTTGTAGTTTGCTTAGGAAGATAAACTATGCAGACATATAACAAATAACTGATGATCATTTTTGTTGTTGTTGTTGATCAAAAGTTACTTTATTAGATCAGTGGACTTAAAAGGGTTATGAGCTAAAATAGAAATTAAGGAATCAAGCTTAAAAATTAACAAATTCCATGCATATCAAAATAAATCCCCTCACAGCTTCAGTGACAGAAACTGGATGCTTACTCTACCTTCATTCACTTTAGCTTGTATATATATTGTCTACATCCTTCCCAATGTCCTGTCTCTCTTGTTTTGCTGAAAGTTTTCAAGATTTCTTAAGATATAATTGCTTGCAATCCTCAGATGATGTTAATCCAAATGTATGACATCAAAAGCAGTAAATGAGATAATGCCAAGGAACACAAGGAAAGCTTTAGAAACATGTCTCCTTTCTCATAATATATATTCTCACTTGGCTTACTCCTTCTTCCCCTTCCATCTCTTTTTTCCCGTTTCCTCTTTTTCTCCTATGTCTTTAGATCCCTAATGATCCTATACAAGTTCCTTTATCTCTCTCACTCTTTGGTTCAATTGATATTTATAAAATACAAATCTAACACCACCTCTTTTGCCAATTGTACCTTCCACATTATTTTCATGATTGCGTCCAGACTCTCAACAAGGCCTGTATGGACTATGACCTTGTTTTCCATTCACAGCATCTTCATCCCTTGCCTAGGCAGCCTGAATAAAAGAGTTCCATCCCACTGCTACAGTTTTGCAGGTGTTTCATAATAATGTCACTTTTTCTCTTCCTAGCCTGGCTGACTTCTTAATTTACTTCAAAATCTCCTTGTCCCCTTTAAACTGGGTTCACCCTCCCCCACTTCTACATCCTCATATGACTCTGCATCATAGCACTTGTCCTATTAGTAGAATATCTCCTCATGGTACTCACTGGTTTGGACCATACCTATGTGAAAACAACTTGTTTAAAAAGCTTACCACAGAGCCTGGCATGTGGAAGCATTTGACCAATATTAATGACTTTGCTTTCAGTTCCTGGCTTGTGCTAAGAAAGTTCAAGTGGATACAGGCAGAGGGCTATTGAGCAGATATGAGAGGAGAGGGACCAATTGCTTAGAAACCAAGTGTCCTAGAGAGCTCATGCTGAATGAAAGCAGTCCAAAATTTGCTTAGCTGGTTTTTGACTTCCCTCTTTGGGGAGAATGTCCAAGGCTATTCTAAGAAGCTGCTCTAGGTAGAATTAATGATCTGTACAAAGGGCAACATGATAATATGGGTAATTTTTAAGGGGTGAGGGGGGTCAGTCTGAAGAAAGACAGAGAAACACAGTTTAAATTGGTCTGAGGCATGCTTCTCCCCACGGACAAAAAGATGAGCAGAGATGACTAAAACTGGTAACTATGTAAGAAATCAAATAAACGGAAATGCGGGTTGGCAATGGAGATTTCAAAAGGAATCAATTTGCTTGGCTGAAATGTATGTCTGGAAGAGGAAAATCAGACAAATGAGGACATTTCTTTCATCTTGAGGATTTGGCTTCTAAGCAAGTGCCACAGGTCGAGTCTTTTTTTTCTCTTCAGAGCATTGGGTTGGACCAAGATGAGTTTGTGAGCCCGGAATGTTTTAATTCTTAGCAGATCTGATTGGGTTAATGTTAGTACTATCAGCAATAATGTGCTTAGCTAAACAACTGAATTTTTTGTGTTTTTTTCCTCTGCCAAGCTCCCTTGGCAGAATTCTGGAATATTCACTGGGTTCTGGGCCTCCAATCTGGGCTACTGGTATCATGCATACCCAGCTTGGAGTGTGAGTAAAAAGATGTTCTCATAATCTTGGCTGTCTTTTTCCTGGGGGCTGTGGTTGGAGAGGTAAGATGTTTGGCAATTGTTCTTGAATTCATTGACTTTGCTTTCTCTTTGAAGATTATTCATCTGTGTTTGCTCAGTCCTAGTGGAGAAAGTTCTCTGCTCACTTAGCTTTTGCTCCATTGAAAATTTTCTTATGCTACTTCCTACAGAAACCCTGAAAGTCTAAAATCTTAAGTAAAATCTAAAATAAAACAAATGAGACCACCAGCTTCCCCTAAAACCCCTGCTTCTGTTGCCATAAAAGCCAAGCTCGTGTGGCAAAAGTCTACTATCAAATTAGAAAAGGACAAGTCTTTGTGTTGCTCATTCCCACCTTACACAACAAATAGCATCTAGGAAGGGAGGTTATGACCTAGTGTCATAAATTTAGGTGGGCTACAGGGATGGAAGGAGCAGTTAGCTTTCCTGAGCTGAATTTGTTTTGAGAAAATAATGTCCTCATTAGGGAAAGGTCTGGCATGGGGCTCAGTTCTCCCTTCTTTGTCCTCATGCTTCACTTGCCCTCTTTATTCTCTCTGTATTCTTTGATCCCTTTTGAGTCCTTCTCCTCATTTTATACTTCATTGATTGCTAAGGGATGCCTAGGTGTCTCTTTGTAGGGAGTCTTTCCCTTAGGATCAATATCAACAGCCCAGTTTGACTGTTAAAGCTGCCTGAATTGGCTGACAAAGTTCTCCGTTTAGCTGTCTCCCCTCTTTTTCTAGAGATGAGGGTGAAGAAGATACATAAGTTTTTCATCTCAAGCTGAAACACAATCTCTTCCACTTTCCATCCTCTGAGAATATCAAATGGGAAAAATAGATGTCAATTTTGTTCTCTGCACTCTCTCATCCTTCTGATGCCAAGAACCCTTACATTTTGGATTTCATCTTTTTTGTTTTGTCTTGATTTTTGAGACAGGGCTTCACTATATAGCTTTAGATGGCCTGGAATTCACTATGTAGACCAGACTGGCTTCCAACTCAGAGTGATCTGTCTGCCTATGTTGTCCTATGCTTGGAATTATAGGTGTGTGCCACCACACCAAGATGGATTTCCTGTGTAGAGAAACACAGATTGCTCTTCACATTCCTGAATTACATTCTCCAAACAGCTTTATGCCTTCTTTGTCCAATTCTGGAGCTCCAATCTCCATTACAATCTTATTCATCCTTCCAGCTCTTCAATACCACATCAGTACTCAGGATACCTTACCACTGATGCTTAGTTACAATCATTCCTATAGCAATCATGCTCAGAGCTCTACTCTCAGTAACACTTAGACCAATCAAACATTTTATCTATCTGAAAGTTTCATATATTTTACAGCCCTAATCAGTTTATAATACATTAGTTGTTATTATGGGCTTGCAATATTCCTGCTCTGTAGCTATTCCTCCAGATTGTCAAGACTTGAAATAGCGTCAGATAATTGTCTATAAGAGAAGACACAGAAAACTCAAAAGATGAACTTTGTTCATTTGATTTGTATGTCTGTCTCCACACTACTTTTCTCCCTCTAATGACATCTTTCTTTGAGTCAGTTCTTGAGAATTTTTTTTTTTTACTACTAAACTGGCAATCTGAATATGGCCCTTTGAAGAAGCAGACTTTCCCTCAGATTCTTTCGTGTTCTAATTACAAAGTCTGATGTCTACACTACTAATCTACAGTACTCACTGCTAATCCACAGTACCCACTGTTAATCTATAATGCTCACTGCTAATACACAGTACCCACTGATATCCCCTAGTACCTATTGCTAATCCACAACACCCACTGCTAATATACAGGGCCCATTGCTAAACTCCAGTACCCACTGATAATCCACAGTACCCACTGATAATCTATAGTGTCTACTACTAATCCACAATACCCATTTCTAATCTGCAGTATAAGCATTATCTTAGGGCTAACTTCTCCTAGGAGCTCATAATAACTCTTTGTTCACTGTCACACATTGTTCTCCTAAAGAACAGAGTACTAAGGCTTCACAGAAGGTAAATAAGTGGTATCTACTGCCTTTTCTTCTTCCCTGTTCACAGTAGACAGTGATAACTTAATGCTGAATCAAAGGAAACAGTATCAAACTCCAATCTAAATTGATTTGCAACTTGGAATAAAAGCAACATGTCTTGATTTAAATGTCAGGCCCACTGCTGAGTGATGATTTAATAACTTTTATGAGGGATTCTGTCACAGCAAATTCAACATTGGAATAGAATGACTCAGAAAGAGTGTTAGAACTGATGCAGGAGCACACAGAAAGGAACAGACTTATCTTAGTGTTCATCCAGACATTTTGCATAAAGCTAATTTTCAGTAAGGTCTATTCTCTTCTTCTATCCTGCCACCCAAGCTTCCTCTTCACAGACACCCATGTACGGATGTGCAGAAAACCTCTAGTGTTATTTTCTGAGGACACAGGCCCTGGAACAAGTTTAAAGTTTAAAACAGAGGTTTGGAGGCAGCACATTTGATTCAAAAGCAAGGATTAGTAAGCATCACCGTTTCACAAGAGATTTTAAGAACTGATCTGGTTCTGGTGTACCATCATTTAGGAGCTACCGAATTACTTTCCCCTGTCTTGATGGAGAATTTAGGCCCAGTGGATTTAAACGATGTTTTCCTAAGTCTCCAGTCTCCTGGATCCAAGAAAATTGGTATTTTCCCCTCAATATATTTAGATGCTTCCTTACTTGATGTTTCCCAGATTTTCTTCTTGTACAGTTATTTTCTAAGTCAAGAAAAATCCAAGCACAGCTATTCAGAACTGAGAACATTCCATCTTGTTGGGCTAATCCCTGAGTTATCAAGATGCATTCAGAAGAAAATTTAAATGGGAAAGTATCTGCTGTTTGCTAAGGTTAGGGTTCTTCAGTCTTGATAACACTGATATTTTGGCTAGACCATTTTTGTCTTATGGAATGTGTAATTGTGTATTGTTAGATGTGTGGTGTGTACTATGTGCTTGACTGTAGGTTAATGCTTATTCTCTGAAATTGTCACATATTTTTAGTCTTTTCAATATAGCTTTAAGGTTCTCAAATATGCTTTGAACATAATGAATCTCGATGGAAGCCAACACTTCTCCACGACTGTATTTGTAAATATATGCGTGTGTGCAAATATATATTTACAAATATATATGTATATACTTATAAATATATTTAAAATCTGAAACTGAATCAGGGGAAGTAAAAAGTTATTGTGCACAATGAATACATAGAAGCCAGAGAATTATGTGATTAGAACAACCGCTCTCTGAATGTTCCTGCTGTAAACAAAAGAATTTTACACCCTGAAATATAAATATAAAATATAATTGAAAAATCTCACTCTATCAAATCATCCCTTGGTTCAAAAAAAACTACCACCACCACCAACAACAACAAAAACAGGCCATTATTCCACACAGCTTGTTAGAAAGGTCAGACCTCTCTTCTCTCCTAATGGAGATTTATTTGGCTTATCATATTAGTTACTTTTGCCTTGCTGTAACCAAGATACATGAGAAAAACAAGTTAAGGGAATAAATACCTACTTTGTCTCACAGATTCAGTCCATCATGTTGGGAAAGTAGAGTTGCTATGCCTACGACAGCAGTTCACTTATCAAGAACTAGAAATCAGGCAGAAACAGGTACAATAGCCTTCAAAATTCCACTACTAATGATAATTTTGCCAGCCAGATCTTACCTCCTAAAGACTCCACATTCGTCAAAATAGTACCATAATTTGGGGTATACATGCACCCAAGCCTGTGAGGGATATTCCAGTTTTAATTTATAGCAGCATATTATTTGCAATTTTATCCTAATGTCTGAATGGTAAACTACTTCTAAACACGCTGTATTCTTTCTTACTCTTTTAACTTTGTTCCCTCTGCCTAAAGTGCTTACTTCCCACTAGATAAAGGAGGCAGAAAAAGAAGGAGCTCCATACCTTTCCAGACTGACAAACTTCAGGTTCAATGGGAAGTGTTTGAGGAAAATATCTATGTTGACTTCTGGCCTCCATACTCACTTTCATACACACACACAAACACACACACACAGGGTGTGGTACTGGGGCCCAGAAATGACTGATTGTTCCTTTCCATGAAATTAAGGTCATAATCATTTCTATCCTGGTATAACTGAAAGACTTGTATAAGCCTTTAAATCAGGCCTGCCTTTTACACCTTGCCTCTAGGACTCTTAAGTTTGTCTTCCTGAAACTCACTTGACCAGACCTAATAATGATATCTGTGAAATGACAGTATTCAACATATTGGGTACTACCTAGGGTTGCTGCTGTATATGCCTATGATTCAGCAGTATGGATGGAGGTGGATTACAAGTTTGAGGAAATCCTGGTCTATATAAAAGATTTGAAACAAATTTGGGAAACAGAGCAAACCATGTAGGTGGCAAGTCCTGAACAGTATTCTGTGTAAGATATAAATTAGTTAGCAAGAGGACAGAAGGTGGCATTTTTCACAGGAGAGATAGCATGAGCAACATTTTAGTTAGGGTTTCAGTTGCTGTGATGAAAAATAGTGACTCAAAACAAAGTTGGAGAGAAAGGGGTTTATTTGGCTTATATTTCCATATCACTGTCCATAAGACAGGACGGACACTGACAGGGCAGGATTCTGGAGGTAGGGAATTGATTTGCTTCACCTAGCTTTCTTAGCCTGCTTTCTTATAGAACTCAGTACCAGCAGCCTAGGGATGACACCAATCAGCATGGGCTGTGCCCTGTACCTTTGATCACTAACTGGAAGAATGCCTTAGAACAGGATCTAATGAAGGCATTTTTTCAGGTAAGGCCTTTTCCTCTCTGATGATTGTCTCGTGTTAAGTTGACACAAAACTAGCCTGTACATACAAGTATAAAGGCAATTGAAGTGTGAAATTTGTTATAAACTAGAAGACATTAATGGAAAAGCAAAGTATCATAACTTAAACCCAATCTGACACTCTTTCCATGACACACCAGTAATAATTTTTTTCTTTATTATGAATAAGGTCATATTTTGTATCTGTGTATACCTTTGTTCAAGCTCCCTTCCCCCTCCTTCCTTTTCCAGTCACTCTCCCTTCTACACATCACTTTATCTCCTCCCCAGCAAGGACGGGAGGTCCCAAGGACCCAATGTGGCTTAGTTCAGCATCCTCTCCTGGCAGATCCGCTTTCCTCATTCCAACATCAAGACTGTATCAGGTTTTCTTCTGGAGGGAGTGGGATCCAAGGTGCTGGTCCAATGTGTTTCAGATCCCAAGCTGTTCAGTGGTTTCAGTGGTTGTGGTTTGCAGTTTGAACATGCTTCACTTTTTTTTTTCTTTTTTGTTTAGAGTCCACTAATGAGTGAGAATATCCCCTGCTTATCTTTCTGGGTTTGTGATACCTCGCTCAGGAGGATATTCTCCAAATCCACCCATTTGCCTACAAATTTTGGGATATCATTTTTTCTAACTGCTGAGTAGTACTCCATTGTGTAGATGTACCACAGTTGGTTAACCCATTCTTTAGTTGAGGGGCATCTAGGTTGTTTCCAGGTTCTGCTATTATGAATAATGCTGCTATGAACATAGATGAGCTAAAGCTTTTAGAGTGTGAATGTATATCTTTAGAGTATATGTCCAGTAGTGGTATTGCTGAATGCTTGGGAAGATGGATTCCAAGTTTTCTGAGGAACTGCCATATTGCATTCCAGAGTGGCTGAACCAGCTTACACTCTCACCAACAATGGAGGAGTGTTCTCCTTGCTCCCCAACCTCTCCAGTATAGGCTGTCATCTTAGCCAACCCAATCGGTGTAAGGTGATATCTCAAAGTTGTTTTGATTTGCATTTCTCACCTCTTAATGATTCAGGACAAAGATGTTTTAGAGAAATACATGTATGATGATATATTTCTTTGGTTAAAAATGAAGCACTTGTGAAACATCATTAAGCATGGTCTATAATCCAACACTTTCTACTGTGTAAGTGTTCACAGTATGTGCCTTCTCTTCCATATTATTTATAAGACAATAAGAGTATTTGGGTCATGAGGTTGCTGTTATGATCAATGAGGTATACTTGTAAAGAACTTAGTATCATGTTTGATATTCTATTAGCTTTCTCATTTCATCATTGTAGTTAGTATTGCTACAATGTCATCACCTGCCCCAGTTCCCTTTTTCTTCTCTAATAGGAAATACAGTTTTATCAGGTTTTGCTAAATCATGGAGCAGCAAATAACAAAGTAGCAAAGAAGCAAACCAAAAACTTAAGCTTACATCACTATTTTCTGTTCTTACTTTAACTATCATTGTATTCCAATGAAGATGTGTCAACAATATGCTTTTATAAGGGGCCCCACTCCTAGACAAAGAATTATAGGGAACTAAGGGATGCTAAGAGTAGGGCAGAAATAGTCTTTTCCATGGAGGAATCCCTTAGTTGGTTATCCAATTCCACATAATCAGTCCTGAAATCATGCACACACAGGCACACATGCATGCATGCATGCATGCGAGCACTCACACACATACCCTAGTAGGGAAGAGGCCAGGAAGGACAGGGCAAGCAGAGCATAGAAGAAAGGAAAAGTAATAGGTAATAGAGGGAGATTATGTAATTACCTTTTAATTAAGAATATATGTTCAGAGATTATGTTTATAGTTTATTACCAAAATAAATAATAATAATAATACATATATATATATATATATATATGAGAAGACAAATCAACCATTATGCCTCTATCTCTGTTTTCACAGGAACCTGTAGACTTGGCTGGGCCTATTACTGTGCTGGGGGTGGAGCTGCTGCAGCCATGTTGATCTGTACTTGGCTCTCTTGCTTTGCTGGAAGAAATCCCAAGCCAGTCATGCTGGTGGAGAGCATCATGAGGAATACCAACTCTTATGCCATGGAGCTTGATCGCTGCCTCAAACCTTAAGCACTGAAAGATGATTTACTGAAGAGGGTGGGGATGGGAGGGAAACAAGACCTGAGAAGAGGTACTAATTCAGGCATCAACCTACTAGTAGTGTAGCCAAGTGCTTGCATGCTTTTTAATCACTTGTCATTCATTTTTACATTCCCATAAAACTCCGAGTCTATGCCTATTTATATAGTTCACCTAGCCCAATGATTCTCTCAGATTGTCGCACCAGAACCAATCCACAGGCCTTGATTCTCCGTGGAGACAAAAGCAGAAACTCCTTTCCCAAGTAACATATTCTTATAAACCGATTTCAAAGTCAAGACATCTTCAAAGTACTTGCATTTGTTTAACTTAGCAGCCTTAGCAATCAATTGTCTCTCTGCAATTAGCTCACCAAAAGTCAAAAAATTAAAAGAACACGCAATAAGCAGAATCGAGACTCTCTGTTTATCTGTCATCTTTACAGGGTTTTTATCCTTTATTTCCTTCCCCATTTAGGGGTTTTGAGAGTCTAAATCTGTTTTATTGAGAATCCTTAATCATTTTTCTAACGCAAAGAGCTTTTAAAAGGTTGTACCACTTTAACTGCTGACTCCGCCCCTCTTGGCCGCTTTTCAATATGGCAGAGGAGAATGCAATGAAGCAGCTCCTTAAGAGCCAAAAAAATTGGGTGTGAAGAAGACGCACCCATGGTCAAAACTGTACTTCTTACCCTAAGCTTGTTTTACCTTCACTTTGGATTCGCACGTCCACGAGTTTTTCTCCTGCTCTCTCTTTTTCTACAGAGTACAGCAAAAATCCCCCCCCACCCCGCTCTTGTTGTGGGATCCCCAAGTTATCTGAGGACTTACCCGGTGTACCCCCTGACCACTGAAAGTTCTGAGCCTTTGTTGAGAGTAAAATCCCCGTCACAGGCCACCAATTTGTCGCACGCCCACCTCGCCAGCAAGGAAAATGCGACACCCGGCTCTTCTTTCAGCAGTTTTATTCAGGAACCTTGAATTCTGACTTCTGACTTACTTACTTACTTATGACGGGGACCGACTGACTTGCTACATGTTCTCTCTCATTCTCCTTCTGCTTCCGGGGAAAACCCGCACGCAGCCTAAATAGCCTCTGGGCAGCCAACCCCAGTATGCCACGTGGGCATTACCTACAGGTCCAGGTACGCAGAAGCAAGTCAGATCCTCAGCCTAGCGAATTATGGGATAGTTTGTCACTGAGAGCACTCACCATGTGGAAGGTGGAGGGCAGAAGCCAGCACCATCTTTTTGTGGAGGGAGAATGCAAGGCGTGGCTACATGCAGCTCTCTACATCAGATGCCAAGTTTCCACTGATCACACAAGTCCCATTGAAACTGTTTCTGCAAAATAAGATCCTTACTTGAAAAATAACTACATAAGCAAGAAACTGCTTAGAGTTCTATAACACTTACTTCCCACTTACTTTAAACTTTGAATGCTATTCAGGAGCAGTTGTACTCAGAGGCACTAGGAGATGGGTTAAGATCGCTCACATCCATTCACTTGCATGGCTCTTTCTCTAATATTTATTGTTACCTACAGAGGATCACTATGCAAAACTTTTGTAACTTTCTCAGGTCTATATTTCATTCCATTTTTCGCTCCTCATGCATGAGAATGCTCCATGGAAGGGTAACTTCCAGTGGGGAAAATATTAATCATGTCTGCTTGCATAGTGTTTGGGGCATCTTTCACATTATGTTTTAGAATATTTATAGGAATTAATTTTCTACTCTTTCTGGGCAATTGGTACCAAGATATAATGGCAAAGTATTCCCTAATCCTTTCTAGATACAAAAATGTTGTTCACTAAATATTTTGAGTAAAGTCTAACATTTGTGAGGTGTTCAATAAATATGTAATCACAGTGATAATAGCAAGAACTTTTTTTGCGGTATTAACCTTGAAAATTTTACTTGTTTATTGTGTGACTAGGAAGTCTGCAATGACATTTGTCCCAGTAATCATCTGTGGTATGATATGTTTCTCTGCCTGCTATAATGACTACTCTTCAAATCCTCTCACTTCCATCTGGGGTGAATTAGATATGAAAGAAGATAGCCATGATGTCACCTAGGGCTGAAGTATTTTTAGGCCTGGCTTCTATCTCATCTGTGATCAAGGCTGATGGATGGTGTAGAATTTGGTGTCTCCCAGGGGTAAATTAGTCTCACCTCTTCCTTCAGATAATTAAGGCCAGTGCTATTATTCCATAACTCCAGCTTTAGGGACAAGGGAGAGGCTGTAACTCAAAAGGCCAGCTCATCTGTTTCTATTTCTAAATATTTCACTGTGGATTTGGTCCACATAGAAGGGAAAACCTGACAAAGCTGGCTTGATTAATTGTAGACCATACCATAAAGAGTCAACGTTCTCATACTTTCCTCATGTATGTAATTGAAATCAAACATATATTCCATTCATAATTATCTCATTTAGTCATTCATTTAGAAAACATTTCTTAAATATTCAACACACTGTGCCAAGTACTAGGTTTAAATGAAGAAAACAGTGTCTCAGCCTAAAATGAATAGTGATAAGTTATCAACAGGCATGCCAATAAATAATTGTCAAAGTGTTAAGTGCTAGGAAAGTTAAGGCAGGGGAGGAGGAGCTAAAGGATAACAGAGCAACCACAAAACTAAGTGGGCAGCTTAGAGGATCATAGGGAAGTTTTATTAAGTGATGACTAAGATGGATTTCAAAGCTGAAAAGAGAGAATCAACCATCAAAAGCAAAATGTTCACAGCAGTAAAAGCACAGGCACAGAGTGAGGATGCAAACCAAGCCTAAAAACACATTGACAAAAGTAGTGCTGTAAGGAAACAGTAGCCATATTCTGTGCAACCCAAAGTAACGAGTTTGAATCTAACCTAAAGGATGGCCAATGAAAAATAAATGACATTGAGTGTATTTGTGTTTTTCCAAAGATCTACAGCAAATAAAGAGGATAGGGAGATGCTAGAGATATTTACATAATCTAGGTGCAAAATGAATAAGTTGGAAATAAAGTATGGAAAGGGAGGATGAACACAACAAAAGATGTAGTTTGATCATTTCTACTTCAAAATTATTTCAAATCATAAGTAATATAACATTGATGTCCTCAAAAATTTTCATAGAATTTCCCATTTTATGTATTTTTAAGAATGAGAAATTTATATAATATATGCCATCTTTCCAAACCTAAAGAAGTCTGAAAATTCAAAGCCAGCCTCAGCTGTACAGTAAATTCAAGAATAGTCTGGGAAACATGAGAATTTGTCTCAAAAATCAAAATAACAATTATTCTACAAAACAAAATATGGTAACTCAAACAGGTATATTTATTTGTTGTTTATTATTTTGGACATAGAAAATTTAGCCCTCATTGATGTATATTAGTAACATCTTAAAACATATGTGCTGTAATTCGGTTTCATATTTCAACAGTTTATATAGCTGTGGGTCTCTTTTTGATTTCCTATGTCACTAAAACGTTTGACTAAATTTTTGTTCTCAAAGTAGAAATTACAAAAGGGGTCAGGTAGTGCTATACTTTTAAATATACTTTTAGTTGAATTTAGTTTAATACATAACTTTTTAAATTAAAAAAAAATGAGACACTTATAGTTCTAAGCATTTTGCATAAGAGATGCTCAATTCTGTGCTCAAAAAGTCAGTTTTTTGGGGTCAACATATGTAGGTGAGGCCAAGTAAAATTTAGAAGGATCACTCTGGTATATTGGTGATATCAAGATTGGGATTATAGATCATAAGCAACTGATGCTCAAATTCATGTCAAATATGAACTCCTCCTAGAACACAGTTTGATTAAATGTTTAAGGTAAAGCATGATGACAAAATTTCCTGAAAAGAAGTTTGTCTTGCATTCACAGCATCCACTTACCTAAGTAACATGACTCAGTATAGCTGAAACAAAACTGTAACCAGCTCAATCCTCATACTTATTTTATTATCATTCTAATGCAATCTTAATTTTTAAAAAATACAGTCTATAGAACACATGCTAAATAATCAGGAAAAGGCAACTAAACTAGGTGATCTCATTTTTCAGGATATGAAACTTTCTTGAATTCTATGGAACAGAATTTGTGCAGGTGAATATATACACTAGTGTCCTGGGGAAAATACCAGCAATGCAGAAGGAGTTTCAATTAGATAAGTATAATAGAAGAACCAATATGTTGGTATGTGGAGGGTAAAGGACACCTATAAGCAATAAAAATCGACAATAAAAATTCTAGAAATAGTCCTCTGCATATGAGAGATAGTTGTGCAGCTTGGTCTGTTTGAAGGGCCCCTGGCAGTGGGATCAGGATCTATCACTGGTGCATGAACTGGCTTTTTTGAGTCAGTTGCCAATGGTGGGACATCTTGCTGAACCTTGATGCAGGGGAAAGGGGCTTGGAACTGCCTCAACTACATGTACCAGGTTTTGCTGACTCCACATAGGAGGCCTTACCCTTTCTGAGAAGGAGGGGGGGTTAAAGACCAAGGAGGAGTGGGAGGAGGGATGAGAGGGGGAATCTGTGTTTGGTATGTAAAATGAAAAACAAAAGAAATAAAAATACTGAAAAGAAAAAAATCCTAAGGATAGAAAGGTAGCCATCTACATTTTTAAGACTGAAGGAGCAAAGGGAAAACATGGCATTAATGGAACATAGCAATAACTGTATTGGAAGAAAAGGGGCCACCCCATAGGAGATGTGGCTTTAGATAGCACAATGCAGTTTCTGCCTAAATGAAACACAAAGGGAAGGAGACATGGTCGAAATACATGTCTCATTCTCTTCCTGCTATCTGATATTTGTCCAGTGCTTACCATTAGCCAGACTCAGCCAGATGCAAGGAAATCTTTGCTATTGTCCATTGAAATCAACTTCCCTTGGTACAGAGCATGGCAGGTAAGGTCAAAGAATGGTGCTTGGTGATATGTGGGTAAATGGAAAATAACAACTCTGTGAGTCGTTTGTATTCCCTCAAGGAACATTTCCTGTGACACTGTCTTCAGCCCTTTCCTCCAAACACAGTGAAGTAGTTGCACTGGCTGGGGTGGGGGTTAGGGGCAGGGCTAAGAAAGAGGATGTTAATTTGATAGAACCTCAAAGAGGGGGACTACAAGGAGTGGAGGGGAAGGAAACTGCAGTAGGGGTGTACAGAAAGCAAAAACAAAGAACAAAAGAAAAAAAAGAAAAAGAAAAATTTAAAAAAATGAGTTGTAGGTAGAAGACAGAACATTTTTATATGGTTTTAGGAAAATGGAACCATATTTAAAAGGGATTTTCCTCTTATGTAGCAATCAGTCCTGAACAACCACATTATCAGGATAAATTTAAATTTCCTTTCTGTATACCTGGTTTCATTCCTTATTTTGTCATAAAGTTGGACAAGCCTGGCTCTTCCTTACCCCTTATCCCCACCCTGTGGTTTGGATTAGACTTGTGGATACTAACTTGTGTCTTCTCGCTACAATGGTGTGAAAGAAAAAAGAAACCATGGGTGTGGTGGGATTCTGAATGAGTGTAGAAAGAACCTCAGAGATCCCATAGTTTGAGCAAGAAGGCTTCTGTGAATCAGATACTTTAAAAAGAGTCAAAGGAGCCTCACTAAAGAGGATGCTGACCCTTTCAGAATGATTCAGGGATACAGTAATAGTCAATATTTTGCCTCTATAGCAAAATGTCTAATCTTGACTATTTAGTTTTTTGATATAACTAATATTTAATAAATAATAATTTTGTAACTCTAAGCTTCCAGTTGATTTTCTGAGATAAAGCTTAGCTCATGTTATAGATAAATTTAGATCAGATCAACCAAATGGTTTATTTTGTTAATCAACTTTGGTAATCAGTAGCAATGTCAATAATGCTATTATAGTACATATGAAATGGAATGGTAGACAGCACACCAATGTTCAGAAATCAAAGAATCATGAAGATAGAATTTTAAAATGCTCACATAATCATTGACTTATCAAAAATAATAGCAGAAACTTCACTAGTAAACAAGGAAATTACATTTGTTAAGGAAAGATATTTAGCTTGCAGTTGTCAAAGTTCAAGGTCATGATGCCTGCATTGGCTCAGTTCTAGGCCATATTATATGAAGATGGATTGCAACAGTATACCTTGTTACAAGTATAACTTGTTACAGGATCTAAAGACTCAAAGTCTCTAGATTTTATAATGATTTAATCTCAAGGGAACTACAAAAGAACCATTTAAATCCATTCCAAGAGTATATATCACAACACCTACAAACCATCCTACTAGGTCCAACTTGGTATAAGATCCCAGTCCTGAAGCCAAGTTCTCTATATATGAACCTATAGATGAGAGAGAAACCACATTGTAACCACAGCAAATGCTTTCTTTAGAGTCTAGGATTCACTCTGCACAGCAACACAAACGTGTATCAGTTTCAAGATTAATTTTATCCCAAAACAGCCTACTGGTGGAGGAAAAAAAAGAAGTTTCAAAGAAAGTAATAGTGGATGCATTTTATAAGAGGTGGAAGGTATCCTACTTGGGTGGCCTGGGGGGAAAGTTATGCTATTTCTAGAGCTCACAATCAATCTCCAACCAGACCCAGTAAGCAAGATTCTTCCAAGGCGTCATCTCTATTCCATGTCCTTGGATTGAGAATATTTTCAAAACTCAAGGGGGTAGAGCTGAAGGATAATTTATCCCTGGCCTGACCCACAGATGTAGAGAGAAGCATTTTCAGTTTCAATTTTCTTTTTGTCTACTTATGAGATTAGACTCTCCCAGGGTTGATCTCTTTTCTAAACGCATCAAACCCCCACTGAGTCCTCAAAGCTAACAGCAAATAAACAGTTGTTATGTGTGCACACAAATGATTTAGACTTTCATTATACAGAGCTGCTGATATGTAAGGAGGCAGAAGCAAGAGGAGACAGAAACGTTTGCCTAGTTTTGACTGCAGCAATATATGCTGCTGCTTTTCTTTCTCTAAAAGGAAGCCCTAGAGAACAGTACTTGGGAGGGGGGTCGTTGTGCCAGGCTGCATGCACATGGACAGCACCCTGGTATTTGCCCCCTTTTATAGAGTCTCTCCACTATTTAAGAGGTGCTGGGAAGTTGCAGATGGGAAGCAGAAAAAGTCCAAGAGAAATAAGATAGAGTAAATGAAGAACTAAAAATCTTCCTTTTAGAAAAACAATGCTACCTCCAGCTCTTTACTAGAATCATATTTGGGACAGTTTTCCTTAATGAGGTTTTTCTTGGTATCATGTGTATTAAGACTGTTCCCTTAGGCAACAAGGCAAAGTAGCTCAATTTTTATACCCAGACAGCTCTAGGTCTAATCTGAAATATTGCTTAGTTATGCATCCTATGGTTAGTTTATTTTATTTATTTTCTAAACATTTTAATGCATGCAGCTTGCTATAAACTAACATGATCTCCACTCCAGCAGCTCTAGAATGTTCTAGTCACACAGTGGCATGCCATCAGGCTCTGCAATAGGTTATGTAATTTAATGTGAATCCATAAGTGAGAATCACTATATAAAATATTGATGCCTAAACTATTGTATCAAGGGAAAATTTCTTTGAACTCCAGACTAATTTGTTCAGCTTCCTAATCCACTTGGCTATTTGGATGTCTAGTAGGCTTGGTAAATTGCACGTATTTACAACAAAGATCCAAGCCTCCTGTATTACTTAGGGTTTTAATGCTGTCAAGAGACAACATGATCATGACAACTCTTATAAAGAAAAACATTTAAAAGGGGCTGACTTACAGTTCAGCGATTTAGTCCATTATCATCATGGCAGGAACCATGGTGACATTCGGGCAGACATGGTGCTAGAGAGGTAGCTGAGAGTTCTACATGTGGATCTGCAGGCAGCAGGAACAGTGAGCCACTAGGTCTGGCTTGAGCTTTTGAAACCTTAAAGCCCACCCCTTAGTGACATACATCCTCCAACAAGGCCACACCTCCTAATAGTGGCATTCTCTATGAATCTATGAGGCACATTTTTATTCAAGCCACTATATCTTCCTTCATAAAAGTGCTTTCTAGTTAGTGCTATCTTTGTAAGAAAGTACCATGAGCCTTAGTTGGTTTTCTAGGCAACCTTATGCACTGTCCTTCACCTTTTCCTCTGTCTCTGTTTAACTTCTTTTGGTGGGGGCTAAGTATCACACCCATGGTTTTGTTCACGTTAGTCATGCACTATATCTCTGAGCTACACCATGTTCAACATCCTCATATTCAATATTTCCAGAGTATATAGCTCCTCTTGATATAAAAGAAATATCTTCAAGATATCTTATGTATGTGCTTATGGGGCAGTGATTTAAATATATTAACCTGTGCTAAAAGTAGTTGGTAACTTTCTCCACTATTCCTTCTACTTATTCCTCTAAAAAGGTTGGGAGTAGAGATCATAGGCTGTCAATAAAATTCCTAGTACCTGGTATGGGTTACCTCTTTTCAAGATAATGATGACTGGGGTCCTGTTTCAGTTTGCTTCCTATTGATGTGATGAACACACTGACCAAAGCCAAGTCGGGCAAGAAAGGGTTTATTTAATGTTTTTTAAAATTATTTAAATGTTCTTGTACAGTCCATCATTTAGGCAAACCAATGCAGAAACTCATGTAGGGCAATAATCTAGAGGTACAAACTGAAGTACAAACCATGAAGAAATGCTGTTTACTTGTTGTTCTCCGTAACTTAGTCTGCATTATTCTACAGTTCAGAAACATATGCCCACAGCCCACAGTGCGCTGGGCCTATCTATATCAATTATTAAAAAGAAAATACCTCCACAGATTTTCTTATAAACCAATCTGATAGAGGCATACTCTCTCAATTGAAGGTCTTTGTAGATAAATCCAGCCTATATTAAATTGACAAAAATCTAACCAGCAAAGGTCTCTTAACAAACCCATACAATACTAAAAAACATTACCATTGTTCTTGATTATCCACAAGAACATAATAGAAAGAGCCTACTGCTGAATGTAGTACATATTTGAGTAATAGAATATGCAAAACTTAAGCTGGATTCTGCCAGGAATCTTTATTCCTACTGGCTACCTTTCAGGGTTCTGGAAGATGCTGCATGCACTGCTGGGAGAAATGCTATCAGTCATATGCAGTTATGAGCTACAATAATGACTGAGTTTGCAAGATATGCCCACTGGTTCTGAAGTGGCATGAGTGTTGTAGGAGTAACCAATCACTTTCTGATTCTGCTCCACAGAACAGAACTCATATCTGATAGTATTGACTAGATCCAAAAGCTATGGCTGGATAGATAGGTTGTAGGCCCTAAGAGAAAACCAAATACTATTATTTTATTAAGTAGACCTATTATTTTGATAGCCCCAAAGCTGTTATTATCATATACTTCAATTACAGGATTTCTCATTCCTTATCCTCCCTTTTGCAGTACCTGGAGACTAATATAGAGATCCATGATTGTTCAGTGTTCAAATAGGAGACTTTGGAGCATAAGTCTCCAAACTGGATATGTACATTAACAACCACTTGGTTCCATCCCTGAAGGTCAGGCATGGTCATGGAACAGGGCAGAGATTGTAAAAGTCAGAGTGAGTGGACAACTGTAGCAAAATGTTATTTGCTGGAGGTGATAACATCTTGGAACACATATAGCCATGGGATTGTGACAACAAGCACAAGATCAAAATACACAAAGTTCCAGAATAGGTAGGGGAAGAGTCCTAGACTTCCACCCCTAAGAAGCTATTGGCAATTGATGGCTATTGTGGGAGTGAAGGAATGGTGGACCTGTGGAGCTTTGGGCTAGAAAATTTATTGAGGGTTGAGAGCTCAGTGGGATTTTCTAGGAGGGAACCTGGTAGATAAGGATGGGAGTAGTGTAGAGGATGGAGGCCAGTTTGAGAAGTTTCAGAGAAAAATTTAAATACTCTATCAGGGTTGTTTGCAATTTTGCTTTAAGATTCTGTCAAAAATACCAAGATACTAAAACTACTAAGGCAAAGCCTTTGTTTTGCTGGGATATCCCATGGTAGACAGCTGAAGCTGAGAATTTAGCTGTGATTAAGAAGAGACCAGTGCCATTGAGATAAAATCTTCTGGGTAGTGTTTTCTGAGAGTCAGCTCACAGACACTGTTCTAGGAGCAGCCAAAGTTGTGTCTCAGGAATGAAGGGGTCATGGAGAGCAACTGAGGCTTGGCACTCTGAGAGGCCAGAAGAGGTTATGTAGCAGTGGAAGTTACAAAACTGCAGGGGTCATGGAGAAAAATTGAGGCTTGGTACCATGAACAGCCTATGAGAGGCTATTTGTAAAACAGCAGCCCACAAACTGTAGATGATGCTATCAGCTTGGAGATAATCAATGCCATGGAGTCACTACCAGGGACAGCTAGTGACCTAAGCTCTTTGAACAAGCCCAGAAGATCATGAGTGGGACCTAGACACTGGAAATAAAGTTACTTATACTGTTAGAGTTGTGTTTTGTTTTCTTCAGATCGTGACTGTGCCCTGGTTCTTGCTCTTGAAGTGAGAAGATATTTAATTTAATTTTCATTTTTTTCCCACAGGAGCCCACAGCTAAAAGACAGATATTTTGGATTTTGCAGTCTCATATATTTTTTTTTAAAAAAATGAAATTTTAGTATGTTTGAATCTGTAAAGAATATTAAGACTTTTTTATTAAACTTATTAATGTTTTTAATGTGAGATTTTGGCAATGAATAAAAAAAGAAAATATTGAAGCTTAATAGTGATATATTTTGTGTCAAGTTTACTAGGGATCAATTGTACTGGCCAGTCATATATTGGCACAGAAAGTATAGTGTTGTGAAAGAAGAGACCCTTAATTGAGAAAATGCTTCCTTAAGATCCAGCTGTAAGGCATTTTCTTAATTAGTGATTGCTGGAGGTACAATGGGACTCCTGTGTAATCTAAATGCAACTCTTTCCTCTCCAACTTGCCTTTCAGTTAGGGTGTTCATTTCAGGAATATAAATTCTTAGAAAAAGTTAAGTTTTCTTCAGTGATTGTGACCACCATGCTCCATTTGATTGCCCTACACCCATGTATATACAAAAAGCCCTAAATTGATTCAGTTGGTTTATAAAAAAGGAAAGAAAATGAAGAAGGGGAAAGTAGCAGGATAGAAGAAGAATTACATTAGAGGCCAAAGAGTGAACTTTATCAAAACACTTACGTATGTATAAAATTCTTAATTTAAAAATGCTAGAAGGAATTTATGAGTCTTCCATTTCCTGGGCTCCTACTTATGTAAGTCTATAAATTTTCCTTACAAGATATACTTCTTATCTGCCTAGCTCTCTTATCTGTACTACTACCACCCTAAGACATGAGTGATAAAAGAGTTCTTAGCAAAGCTCCGACTCAAATAGAGTATTCTATCCTGATAAAATATATCTCTTAAGCCTTCAGGAAATATCAAACTAAAAACTACAATTTTAGAAACATTTTAATTTTAATAAGAGAAAAAGCATGAAAAAATGTTTCCATTTAAAATAATTACCAGAATCTTCCAGATAATAAATTTTAAAGAAAATGCAGCAAAACTTATAAAACATTAAAGATAAAGAGGAGGCTTCAAAATGGAAAGATTTGACATCTTAAACCATATTAATTATTTTTAAAGGAATTTGCAAATTACATGTAGTTACAATAAATGCCCATTTTTCCTGTGTAATTTACATTCTAATCTCCACATTTGTGTTCAAATATCAAGACAACATAAAGCTTTAATAATTAGCAAGTATAATATTGACCCAGGGAAAAGCAAATAGATGAAGAGATTAGAGAATCAGGAAACAGACTTATGATTACAGGAAAATGTATATATGAGAAAAATTGTTTAAATTAGTGTAAAATGGATAAACAAATCCACAAATGATACTTGGATATTATTCATTTGGACAGTACAATAAGATATATACATCCACAACATATCTACTTAAAAATTTGTAAATCCAATTGAGAGGAAAAGTAGTATTTGTTATTTCTCTCCATTACTCTTTCTTACGCCCACTCCATTCCTTTACTATCCATGCTCCTCCTGAATACTTCTACTTTCATGTGTATATCTGTATGCATGTATGTGCATGAATACCTGTGTTGATTAGTGTGTGTGTATGTGTTAAATTTCACATATGAGGTAATACAAACAAACAAACAAAAACCATGATAACCAAAACAATCCTGTGCAATAAAGGCACTTCTGGAGGTATCATCATTCCTGACTTCAAGCTCTACTATAGAGATATAGTAATAAAATCAGATTGGTATTGGCATTAAAGACAGACTAGTGGATCAATGGAATCAAATTGTGGACCCTGAAATTAGTCCACATGCCTATGAACACCTGACTTTTGACAAAAAAATCCAAAAATAAACAATGAAAAAAAAGAAAGAATCTTCAACTAATTGTGCTGGCATAACTGGATGGTGGTATATGAAAGAAGGTAAATAGATTCATATCTATCACCCTGCACAAAACTCAAGTCCATGTGGATCAAAGACCTTAACATAAATCCAGTTACACTGAACTTGATAGAAAAGAAAGTGGGAAATAGCTTGAATGCACTGACATAGGAGAGCACTTTCTATATATAATACCAGAGCACAGACATTGATAGTAACAATTAATAAATGGGCCCTTCTGAAACTGAGAATCTTCTGTAAGGCAAAAGACATGGTCAATAAGACAAAATTACAGCCTACAGAGTCGGAAAAAGACCTTCACCAACCCCACATCTGACAGGTGGCTGGTCTCCAAATTATATAAAGAACTCAAGCAACTGGACATCAAAACACAAAATAATCCAATTAAAAATGGGATACAGATATAAACAGATTATTCTCAACAGAAGAATCTCAAATGGCTGAAAGGCATTTAAGGAATTGCTCAACATCCTTAATTATCAGGGAAATGAAAATCAACAAACTCTGTAATACCATCTTATACCTAACAGAATGGCTAAGATTAAAAACATTGAAGATAGCTTTTGTTTAAGAGAATGTGGAGTAAGGTGAACAATCCTCCATTGCTGATGGGAATAAAAACATGTACAGACACTTCAGAAATCAATATGGTGGTTTCTCAAAAAACTGGGAATCAAGCTACCTCAAGACCCAGATATATCACTCATGGGAATATACCCAAGGGATGCTCAAACATACCACAAGGACACTTGTTCAAATATGTTTATAGTATCATTATTCATAATAGCCAGAACCTGGAAACAACCTAGATGCCATTCAACTGATGAATCGATAAATAAAATGTGGAACATTTACACAATGAAGTTTTATTCACCAACAAAAAATGACATCATAAAATTTGAAGGTCAGGGCTGAGGCCTTTGAAATTCAGACTCCCATCCAGAGCAGAGTCAGAGGTGAGTAGATTCTGTCACCTGGACCACCCATCTGGAGAGTCCTCCTCCCAGACCAGGGTCAATTTCTAGGGTCTGATCTCTGATCTCAGACTCTCCCTAGCAGACAGGAGCTAGGCTTTAGCTGTGAGGGGCTCCTCCAGCAGCCCTGAAAAGAAGGGACCTTGCAGGCCAGGCCCACCTCCAGGGTTAACAGTGTCATCAGAGAAGGACTGAAGTTTGAAATTCAGACCATTGTCCAGAGCAGAGTCAGAGGTTAAGCAGACCTCTGCTCAGTGGAGATAAGAGATACACAAACCCTCTTACAGCAACTGAGTAGGAACTGACTAATGGTGAACCACTGAAGCCATAGGAAGATGCCAATGCAAAAATACATGTAACAATATAGAGAACAAAAAGGCAACACCAGAAGAAACTGGTAGTTCTACAACTACAAGACCTGAACAGAGCAATGAAGAGGAATCAGAAGGAAACAACAGCAAAAACACCTTTATGAAGATTTTTATATCCTCTTTGAAGGCTTCAATTGAAGCCTTCAAAGAGGATATAAAAAATTCCCTTGGGGCTGGAGAGATGGCTCAGCGGTTAAGAGCACCATCTGCTCTTCCAGAGGACCCGGGTTCGATTCCCAGCACCCACATGGCAGCTAACAACTGTCTGTAGTTCCAGTTCCAGGCAAACACCAAGGCAAATAAATAAATAAAGTTTAAAAAAAAAAAGTGGGTTCCACTTCATGTGGAACAGCACACAAATAAAAAAAAAAATCCCTTAAAGAAATTGAAGAAAATACAAACAAAAAATTGGCATAGATGAACAAATTCTTGAAAAACAACCAGGAAAAGGTAAACCAAGAAATGAAAGAAACATTTCAGGAACTAAAAACCGAAATAGAAGCAATAAAAAGGCACAAAATGAGGTAAGGATTGAAATAGAAAATCTCAAAAAAAGAGCTAGAAATACAGATACAAGTATAACCAACAGAATCCAAGAAATGGAAGAGAGAATCTGTGGAGTGGAAGAGTCAGTAACAGAAATAGATACATCTATCAAAGAAAACACTAAAACCAAAAAAGCCATAACACAAAATGTTCTGGAAATTCGGGACACCATGAAAAGACCTAACCTGAGAGTAATAGGAATAGAAGAAGGAGAAGAACACCAGCTCAAAGGCACAGATAATATATTCAATAAAAATCATAGAAGAAAACTTTCCCAGCTTAAAAAGGAGATGCCTATAAAGATACAAGAAGCTTACAGAAGACCAAATAGACATGATCCCCCCAAAGTTAGCCCACCACATAATAATCCAACCACAAAACATTGAGAACAAAGAAAAAATTTTAAGAGCTGCAAAAGAAAAGGGCCAACTTACTTATAAAGGCAGATCCAATCAGAATAACACCTGACTATTCAATGGAAACAATGAAAGCTAGAAGGGCTTGGTCAGAAGTTATACAGATGCTAAAAGAGCATGGCTGCCAAATTAGAATACTATACCCTGCAAAATTATCAATCACCATAGATGGTGTAAACAAGATATCTTACGACAAAAGCAGACTGAAACAATACCTATCTACCAATCTGGCCCTCCAGAAAGCATTAGAGAGAAAATTCCAACCTAAGGATCCCAGATACACCCATGAAACCACAAACAATCAATAATCTCACAGAAGAAGAATAGCCCAGAGAAAGGAAATACATACAAGCTACCACCAAAAATAGCTGGAAACATCAATCAGTGGTCACTAATATCTCTTAATATCAATGGACTTAGTTCACCTATAAAAAGACACACACTAACAAGATGGATAAAAAACACAAGCCATTCTTCTATTGCATACAAGAAACACAGCTCATCCCCAAAGACAGACACAGGCTCAGAGTAAAGGGTTGGGAAAAAAATTTTCCAATCAAATGGTCCCAAGAAACAAGCTGGGGTTGCCATCCTAATATCTAACAAAATAGACTTTAAGCTAAAAGCAATTAAAAGGGATCAAGTTGGACATTACTTCTTTATCACAGAAAAAAATTGGTCAAGAGGAGATTTCAAACCTGAGTATTTATGCCCCTAATATAAGGGCACCTACCTAAGTAAAAGAAACACTGCTAAAGCTCAAATCCCACAACAGTTCTCACACCCTAATAGTGGGAGACTTCAATACCCTGCTTTCACCCTTGGATAGGTGAACTAGACAGAGACTCAACAGAGAAATGAGGGTTCTAACAGAGGTTATGATGCAAATGGATTTAATAGATATTTAGAGAAGCTTCCATCCAAATGCAAACACCTGTAAGACTGGCTAAGATAAAGGACATAGATGACAGCCTATGCTGGAGAGGTTTCGGAGCAAGGGGAACACTCCTCCATTGTTGGTGGGAGTGTAAACTTGTTCAACCACTCTGCAATGCAGTATGGTAGTTTCTCAGAAAACTGGAAATCAATCTCTCCAAGGATCCAGCAATACCATTACTGGGCATATACCCTAAAGATGCACATTCACACTCCAAAGGCATTAGCTCAACTATGTTTATAGAAGCATTATTGGTAATAGCAGAAACCTGGAAACAACATTGATGCCCCTCAAATGAAGACTAGATTAACAAACTGGTACATCTACACAATGGAGTATTGCTCAGCAGAAAGAAAAAATGCTATCCTAAAATCTTCAGGCAAATGGATGGTTTGGAGTATATGCTCCTGAGCGAGGTCTCACAAACCCAGAAAGATAAGCAGGGGATGAGGGGATGTACTCACTCATTAGTGGACTCTAAAAAAAAGCAAAGCATGTCCAAGCTGCAACCCACAAACACTGAACAGCTTGGGATCTGAAACACCTGGACTGGCACCTTCGATCTCACTCCCTCCAGAGGAACACCTGACCCAGTCTTGATGTTGGGATGAGGAAAGTAGATCTGCCAGGTGTAGATGTTGAACTAAGCCACATTGGATCCTTGGGACCTCCTGCCTTTGCTGGGGAGGAGATAAAGTGATGTGGAGAAGAGAGAGTGACTGGAAGGGGCAGGAAGGGGAAGGGAGCTTGAATAAGGATATACACGGATAAAAAAATATGACTTTAGTCATAATAAATAAAAAAAGAAAAGTTGTCTTAGTAGCAGTGATACATAAACACTGATATCCAATTCACATGTGCACACACAAGCATGTAAAGGCCCACCTGAAGAGAATAAATAGCTAGAGATGTTTAAAAACAGCAAATGGACATTATTAGAAAAGGTAACCCAGAGCAAGAATGAAAAACATGGTATATACTTTCTATAACAAAGGGTTATCAGGTTTATAATCCACAACTTCGAAGAAGCTAAATAAGAAGAAGGACCCTATGAGATACAGACATGGACCCTAAGAAGGAAAAATAGGTAAGATCTCCTGGATAAACTGGAAGGGGTAAAGGGGAGCCAATGGGGAATGGGAACATAAGAGATTAAGATGGCCTAGTTCGGGGAGGGACATTGAGGGAGAGCAAATGGAAAGGATACCTTGACAGAGGGAATCAATATAGGGTTAGAAACAAACCAGGTGCTAGAGAAACTCCTAGGAATTCACAAAAATGACTCCAGCTAAGACTTGTAGCAATAGTGAAGAGGATGCCTTAACTGACCTTCCCCTGTAAATCACATTGGAGATTGTCATCATAGAACCTTCACCCAGTAACTGATGGAAGCAGCTTCAGAGATTCACAACTAAGCACTGGGCTCAGTTCCTGGAGTCTAGTTGGAGAGAGGGAGGAGAAATTATATGAACAAAAGGGTAAAGATCATGATGTGGAAAATCACAGACATAGGTGAAGCAGAGATATTGGGAGCTCGGGGACTCTATACTGAGGGCTGGAGAGCCTGCATGGTAATGATCTAGGCCTTCTGAATATGGTTGACAGTTATGTTTGTGGGGCTCCTGGCAGTAAGACTAGGATTTATCTCTGGTGCATGAAGTAGCTTTTTGGAGCCCATTCCCTATGATAGAATAAGTTGCTCAGCCTTAACGCAGGGAGAAGGGTTTGGTCCTCCTTCAACTTACTATGCCAGCCTATGTTGACTCCTCCAGTGAGGCCTTACCTTCAATGAGCTGTAGATGGGGGTGAGTTTTTTGGGAGTTGATGGGGGGAGAGTAGGGAGGGAAAACTAGATTTGATATGTAAAATGAAAAACACATTTAAATAAAATTTAAGTAAATCAAAATTTTCTGGCCTTCACACACAATTGTATGTGTGTGCATGGGTACACACACACACACAAAATCATGGAGACACAGAAAAACACACATAGACATGTACACACACAAATATATCATTAAAAATAAGAAAATATAATTATAATTTTCAGTAGAAAAATATTTCCAAATAAGATACAAAAGGTAGGAGCTAAGGAACAATATGTCTAACTCTGTTAAATAAATTGTTAAAAAGTCCCTTCAATGAAAATGTCTGATTGATTTTTCTGGCCCCCGTGCTGAGGGGGGAAATGTGATTAGTTCTGACCAGGGTACTGTGAGGAACTGTGACATATGCCACTTCCAATCTGAAGTGCTTGCATTTTTTGCCAGTATGAGCCCTTGCAAAGCTTTTTCCGATTCTCTCATGTTGCTAGGCAGCATTCTACTTAAGGCAGCCTGAGGCAGCAAGAATGAGATAGAGGAGTACTTCTAGGACTGCATATTCATAAACAAAAACAAAGGGCCAACCTAAGACTGGAACATAATATTTGTAAAAATGATATTTGCAACAAAGGTTTAATCTACCTAAAATATTTAAAGAACTACACATAGAAAGGGAAAAAATGAAAAATTCAATTGCAAAGGATATGATCAAGCAGTTTAGTGATATGAAAAATCTTAGAGGTCATTTAAGTGTCTAAAACTCAGGAAATACAAATTAATGTAACAGTAGTACAGTGAGTAGTGCAACAGATTTATATGCTCAAGTCTGACTGATTTGGGAAATCCCTCAATACATACAGGTGACTCTAGGCTGTGTCAAGTTAGCTGCAAAAGCTAACAACAATTGTTATAGACCTTCCACAGGGAAAGGGTCAATATTGAGTAAGTTGAAAATGTAGGTATAAATATACAGATTCAAACCAGACAAAATCCCTGCACTGGGAGGAGAGAGTGGCCATATAGTCACACCCCTACCCCAGAGTCTATTTGTAATTGACACTTGCTGGAAAAAGGAAAACCATTTTTCTAAAGTGAAGTGTCACTGAGTATATCAACCACATTCCAAGGCAGGTCCCATGCTCTGAAATAGTTAGCCCACACTAAAAGGACCCCATTTATTGGTAGAGGGTGTTTTGTTTTTGTATATTTCTTTGTCATTTTTATTATCATTTTGTGAATAATTCTTAAGAGCAAGAATATGAAATTGAATGAGTAGGAAGATGCAGAAGGGCTAGGAAAAGTTGAAAGAAGGGAAAATATGATCAAAATATATTGTATAATAAAATTATAAAAAGAAAAATATATGCTTTAATTCTGTTTTTTTTAACTTTTTTGAGATTGTAATCTAATTACAATATTTCTCCCTTTCCTTTCACCCCATTATTTAAACTCCCTTTCCTATCACCCATATCCCCTTCTCCTCTCTCCTTCAAATTCTCTGCCTTTTTCACTAAGTGCTATTGCACTCATATATGTATATGCACTCACAAACAATACTAAATATAACATGCTAATTCCATATAATGTTAGTCGAATGTGTTTTCGAGACTGGCTGATTGACACTGGGTAAGCAGTTGGTGTACTCTTATGTCAGCACTCCTCAGTTGCCCATATTGTAGAGTTGAGGCTTTGTGGACTTTTCCTCATCCACTTTGACATGTCTATTGGCATTGTCCTTGTTCAGCTCTTGTTGGGGCAGTCATACTGGTAAGATTTTATGGGTGTGGTTTGTGATGTTAATAGAATCTCACAGCAAACTCCTTGATCCTCTGTCTCTTAAAGTCTTTCTGTTCCCTCTTCTGCTGTACTTCTCCCTAGGTGCAAGAATGCTTTGTATATGTATCCACTGTGACTGGTCTCCACAACTCTGCATTTTGATTGGTTATGGCTTTTTGT
>PVIH01016765.1:0-44414 GCA_004025045.1 Sigmodon hispidus
GGGGGGGTCGAAGAGGAGCAAGAGAACATAAGGGTAGCCTGGCGAGGTGGGGAGATAATACAGTCCAGAAATAGAAGGTAAACTCAGCAAGTGCAAGTGACTGGACATGGCAGGCAAAGAAGGCAGGGAGGACCTGCCAGGTTTCCATTTGTGTGGTTGAAGAAGTGGAAGGCGGCCAACTCGGGGATTAAAAGGTAGGCACATGAACTGTTTCCGAAAGCAAACTGGTGAGCTGCATTTTGAACACAGAGATACTGAAATGTAAGTGAATTATAGAAAGGGAGGTTCAGAAGCAGCAAGGCATACCGAGCAAAAGCTCAGGGAGAAGTACCTGTGGGTGCATACTTGGGGGTCAAAGCCATAGGAATGAATAAATACCAGCTATGACTGCTCTGGGAAAGTGGGTAAAAGAACCAGTGAGTTGAGGAAGGACCCTAGAGATGGCAACATGGAGGTTATGATCAGAATAAAAGGAGGCCTGTGAGGAACACAGGCACACAGAGGTCAGGGGTTAGGAAGAAGCACCAGACCAGACACTGTCATGGATACTTCTCTACTTACTGTGACAAATACCTGACAATAGCAATTTAAGGAAATAAGGGTTTATATAGGCTCATGATTCTAGAGCAATGAACTATCCTCATGCTGTGACCCTTTAATAATACAGTTCCTCGTGTAGTGGTGAGGTGCTGAGCCCCAACTATTTTTTTTTAATCTTTACTCTTTTGGGGGCTTTCCACCCAGCTCCCAAATGATCACAAAGACACCTATTATTTCTCATGAATTCCTGGCCTCAGCTTGGCTTCTTACTCCATGGCTGGCTGTGTAGCTGAATGCCTTGACCCTGGTGTCCTCTCTCCTTCTTTTCTCTCTTACCTTCTCTTCCTAGATTTCTCCTTTTCATTCTCTCTGCCTGCCAGCCCTGCCTATCCTTTCTCCTGCCTTGCTATTAGCTGTTCAGGTCTTTATTAGACCAATCAGGTGTTTTAGACAGGCAAAGCAACACAGCTTCACAGAGTTAAACAAATGCAACGTAAAAGAAAGCAACACATGTTTGCATCATTAAACAAATGCCCTATTTGTTTATTCAACTTATACTCTACAACACCCAACCGTAAACTTATTTTGTTGCTACTTCATAGCTGTAATTTTGCTATTGTTAGGAATTGTAATGTACTTATCTGATATGTCAACCCTGTGGGGGTCGAGGCCTACAGGCTGAAAACCACTGCTTTAGAGGGTGGTGCAATGTGGTGACAGGTGTGCAATTGCAGTTGGTTGCTTTGCATCCAAAGTTAGGAAGAGGAGAGAGGTGACTTCTGAGGATCCCCAGCCCATGGGCTGGTGTCTCCCACTCTCAGGATGGGTCTTCCTGCCTAAGTTAAACTGGAACCAACCTTACAGACCATGCAGAAGTGTACACCAAGGTGTTCCTAAATCCAGTCAAGTTGACAATGGAGATTATCTATCACAGGTGCTAAAGAAGTTAGACATTTCAAGGGCAGTAAAAACAAGAGTATCTAAATGGATAGATGCACAGGACAATATGGTCACTAGATTTGACAATCAGAACTTAGTTGGAAATAGCAGAATAGAGTGAAAGACTAGAGGATTAGAAGTCACATTGTGGGGCTTGACAGTGCTGGACTTGATCAGGTTGAACTCAGATGACCAGGAGAGATGTGCAGGGGCAGACGGGTAGACAGGGAAGCAGAGAGAGAGATCAGTGAATGAGGGGAAAAGAAGATAAAGAAGCAGAAGGGGTTTGCAGTTGGCAAAAATGAGTCATGTAAGAGCTACACTGTGCAGAGCGGAGTGCTCCGGGCTGACGTCAGATGTGAGAATGCTTCTGGAGGCCGATGAGATCCAGCCTATGTGCCTAGGTGCAGAGAAGGTGGGCACTGAGTGGAAGAGGTCACTGTAGTGAAAAAGATATAGGAATATCCTGCCAGGGACATTGCACAACACAGCAAGTCCCCTAGTTTAAAAACAGTTGCTATAAAACAAATGTGTTTTAAAACGGCCTCCTAAGACTTCAAGGATGACAATTATTTGTACTCATATCTAAGTTCTTGGAATGTATTTAAACTTGATAAGGTAGGAATTAATGTTAACCCCATTGTTGTACAACACTGTTCTTCAAGCATGACAACCATAAGAATCCTCCCTTTTTAACGTAATTTTTTTTTTTTAAAAAAAATCCATTCTTTTAGAATTTTACATCATGCACCCCAAACCTGCTTATTTCCCAGTTCCTCCATATCTGCTTCTCACACCGATAGTGTCTCCTTCCAAAAGAAAAATTTAAAAGTTTAATTAAAAACAAACAAACAAACAAAATCCCACTTCACTCCTCTGTCTTTCTTCTTCTCCATTGCCTCTTCATCCCTCTTAGTGGCACTAGGAGCTGTGGTGTGTCACACAGTAGACCCTTTTGTCCACTCAGTGTTACTTGCAAATGTTCATTACAGTGAGTTCTTGGTCTGGCTTAAGGCTTCTGGTTTCTGGTACACCATCAATCCTAGATTCTCCCAGAAACTCCTCCCAAATATCCTGCTATTGCCCAGAGTCATGGAGACCCTGCAGCTATGGTTTTATAGGACCAGTCTCTTCACATACTCAGGCAGGTCATAGATGTGGTAGATGCTAGGGTGGGCAAGCTCATAGCCCTGGGTGTGAGCTGGGGTGGTAGCTGATTTGGACAGTCTAGTCAGCTGGGACTGCCCCTTCAGGTGATGGATGGAGCCAACTTTTCTACAACCATACCATTTGGGCCAGCTCTCCCTGGGCCAACAAAGAACTATGCTGGGTCAGCATGGCCCTTTGATTTCAACATGCATAGTTCTTATGGCCCCTGTGGTAACATGTGCCATGAAGATCAACACAGATCCCAGTTGCAGCAGGACCATGAACCTAAGCATGGTCTTTGACAGTAGCTCTGACTCCAGTGGTAGCATGGCCCTTGGATACCCACATGGTCTCACATGACTGACTAGACCCTGGTCATCTGCATGGTGCTTAGTGTTTACTGGAGTCATAGACATCAACTCAGACCCTGACTGTCATAGAGCCACACATGGCATGGCCAGACAAGGCCAGACATGGCCCTTGGTACCAGATGACACCATGGCCCCAGGGGGCATCTCACACCACGTAGATTGACATGACCCTAGAAGTGGTGTGGCCCTTGGACACAAACATGACCACAGGTTTCAGCCTATACCCTGGCATCTGTGTTACCCTTTTGGTGACAACACAGGTCATGGACATGAACATAGACCCTGGCTGCAGTAGAAGCACAGACCCAGACATGGTCTTCTGTCATAGTTTGGGCCTAGATGTCATTATGGCCCAGGTGGAAATTTAGAGCACTCAGTGTGGCATGGCCCCAGTGGCAACTTAACATGGCTATGGGTAGTGACCCAGACCTGGCCTCTGGTGGCAACATGGGCCTCGGACATCAACACAGACCTCAGCTATGATAGGACCATGGACTCAGATATGGCCCTCAGCAGCAGCCAGGTCCTGGATGTCACCATGTGTCAAGCAGGCCTCCCATATCAGCCTATTCCTCACCACCCTCGCTTCTTTGGTTCTGCCTCTTTGCACAACATATCAACTATTCTGCTGAATGAGATTATGTTGATACGTTATATTTGTCCCTCCAACTAGTTTAATAAAAAGTGAATTGGCCAGAAGCAGACAAAAAATGTAAGTGAGGCTATCAGACTAATAAAAACGGTAAAAACATCTCAAAACAAGACAAAAATGCCAAAACAATACAAAGTTAAAATACTACTAAAAAATACCAAGCCACATAACTAAACAAAATAAAAATCATAAATTAAATTAAAATAAAAGTTAACAAAGTATATGCCTAAGCCCCAAGTCAATCAACATAAAATTAATGTAAACGTCTATATATCTTTATGAGTCTGTCAAACTGCCAGACTGCCAGTCAAACCTCTAATCTAGGCCCAAAAGTCCAGGCCAAAAACATACTACTGCTAGAAATGGCATCTGCTAATCTTTCTCTCTCATTTTTCCATCATATATTTTCTCATGACAATGAATGTGGATGTCTTTAGTCACTCTGAGCCACGAGGACCCAGGCAGGCCTATGGGTGTCTTCTTCTACTCATCTGCACTGTGAGCACCCAGACAAGCTCAAACCTTAAGGATCTTAATTAGAGCAGATGTGCTTAACCACAAAAGACCCTCAGCAAGATCAAGCCTGTTGACATTCCTCAAGAAAGGGCCTTCACTGGGGCTGGAGAAGGAACTCATCAGCTTAGAGTGCTGGCTTTTCTTGCAGGGGACCTGGATCCAGTTCCAAGTATTTACACAGCAGTTCAGAAATATCTGTAACTAGAGTTACAGGGGGACATGGTGCCCTCTTCTGATCTCTACTGCCACTAGGCATATGTGTGGTGTATGTGCTTACATGAATGCGAACACTCACAAGTATAAAATAAAAATAATAAAAAGAAATTTCACCTGTGATGCCAGCCCCTCCTTTCTGCACCTTCCTCCCAGCTATAGATCATTCTTTCCAGCCACTGGTGGTCTTGTGAGATGCTAAATATAGGACATGAACAGTTACCTGAAGTACAGAGAATTCTTTGGAGAAATCATCTTCTGTGGTGGGATGAGACATTTGTGACCCAGCTGTTTGGAGTCACATACACTCCTTCAAGTAACCTCTTAAAGTGTTCCTTTAGATAATCTCAATAAAATCCTTGGTTTACTAAGCTAGTCTTGACTGGAACTGTTGTGGTCTCCATTAATCCCTATCTGAGGTAGGTAGACATTTGTTCACATGTTCCCAGAACTTAACACAATATTTGTTTTATTATAGATATGGAAACTTGAAGATAGAATTATTAAGTAGATTGTTCAAAGGTACATTAGCTAGAATTTGAACTTAGGCTGGAGAGTCTCGAGACCCTGTGAATGTGTTATTTTCAAGGGAAGGGGATGAGATTCTTTTTCAGCAATAAACAGACCCGCCCTATGACTTTATTCTCAGAGTTGCTTCCTTAGTTTGGACTCTATTTACCTCTCAAGGGGACCAATTAATCTACATACAGGTCTCTACAAATTTTAACCAAATAACAGTCATACCACACAGGGATACCCTGATATATGAGCCTAAGCCATTGGGAAGATAAATTGTGAATCTAAATAACAAAAAAAATTATGTGTTTGCTACTTCAGCTAGTAGTGGTACCAAATATAAATCTATCTTTCTACCTGTTAGTAAATTAATCTTCTTAACTGTTCACCTTGACCTTAAGGCATGGCCTCTTGACCAGGATAGATCTGGGAACCACCTATGACCCCAGTTTAAGATGAGGCACACTACAAAGGCCCCTTGTCTCCCCTGTCCTTGGATGGAGGACCTGATCTGCAGAACGAAGTCTCATGGAACCAGTCCAGCCTTTCCAGGAACTGCAGACCACATATTTCCTCTAGTATTTAGAGAGTGTTCTCCTCTAAAAAATAAATAATCTTTATCAGTTGCCCTTGATTATTCGCTATATTGATCATGAACCCTTGTCTTCTTTAAGATCTAGAGACTATTGCAGGATCTAATGGACTAAGGTTCTCTGTAAGCATTTGTTCAATTAATAAAATAAGCACACTAAGTATTACTCTTTATATCACAAATGTAGTTTTATTAAATTATTAATTAATACATAAAGTAACTTATTGCATAATTTAATTACCAAAATGTCCAGTGCCTAATTGGATTAAGCTCTCAAGAAACAAGAGAACAAGGGTGTGTGTGTGTGAGTCTCAGTCTGTAAGTGTTCTCTGTACAAGCATGAGGTCTTGAGTTTGGAACCCCGGCACTCATGGTAAAAAAGTAAAAGCTGGTTGTGTATCTTGTGCCTATAAAACCAGCACTTGGAATGCAAAGACAGGTGGATCTGTGCAACTTGCTAGCAAAGGTTAGCTGAATTGGTTAGCTCCAGGTTTGGTGAGTAACCCTGTCTCAAAAAATGAAGTGGGAAATGATTGAGAAACACCCAGTATTGATCCCTGGCCACCACAGATGTGGACACACACATACACAAACCTGTACCCAAATATATACACACGTGAACACATCATCAGGTTCATCTAGCCATTTCTATATCTTTTTATAAATGGATTAACATCATATGTCCATATGAACAGGTATCAGGAGCCCACATACTGTTGAATAGCTGCTTTATGTTTGGCATGTCCATTGTTCTGTAATGTACTGATGATAAGTCTGATAGAATATAATAGCATTATTATATGACCTTTATATCATCCTTCTCAATTTCTAAATTGTTGGACCAAATATTAATATCAATACTTTCCCCATATTCTGTCTATAGTTTACGAAGCACCTTCATACCATGTCACCTCACCGATGCTTCTATTGCACAGCTATAATCACCTCCACTTTTAATCATCATTTAGCAAAGATATCAGAAACAAGTCAGTCCACACGAGCCAAGGCTTAAAAATTGAACATGGAAAAAATTTTTCTCTGTATTAACACTTGCATTCTTTTTAAGTTTTGTTTTGTGAGTGGGATTTTGCTATACAGCCTAGGCCAGCCTTAAATTTGGTGCTGGGATTACAGGCACATGTCACCACACCCTGGTGCACATTTTTATATTGGGGGAGACAGACAACAAATGGAGAAGGCAAAGAGGGAGGCAATAAAGACAATGAGGTGATGAGGTAATGGAGAGGGACTCATGTTGGGGCAGGAGAAGCCTCTCTGAGGAGATGGTGCTGTCAGAGGTGGAGTTGAAGCCATCATGGGCCCTGAGGAACAGGATGAAGGCAGGAAGGTATCGAGTTCCAGCAAGTTCTCTGAGGTGAAAAGAGACTGAAGTTGAAGGGCTGCAAACAAACCCAGTGCAACTGGAACTCACAGAGGATGAATGAATCAAGGATGGAAAGGGAGGTAGGTGAACAAGGCCAAGTGCTTAGGGCCTTCTAGAGTCTGCTGGGACCAGCTTGTGTGTCCTTCTAACTGCAGAGGCTGATGGGAATATTTATCCATGAATTCCTCATGTTCCTCATGTTCAGATCTTCTAAGCAAATACATTTATAGCTAGTGTTTATGTAAAAGGCCAGGACAGAACAGCACATCTTAGTAAGGTTTCTCTCTCTGAAAACATCCAAGGCAATGAAGATAAAGACCCCTTCTCCCTCTCAGAGACTTACTCATATGCCAAGAAACCTGGAATCCCAGTTACCTGGAGGCTGAGGCGGAAGACCGTGAGTACAAGCTCTGCCTGTACCAGAGGGTGAGCCCAAGTCTGACCCCAACAACTTAGTGAGATCCTATCTCAACCAAGAAGTAAAAAAAGGGGGGCTGAAGGGGCAGGGCTGAAATTCAGTGATGCACTTTCCTACCATGAAGGGTTTGTTTTCCACACAAATACGCATACAAGCATACACACACATGCATACTCCAAGAAGCAGCCAAATAGGAAAACAAAGAAAGCAATGGAATTAAACTATACATCTTGTGACAAATGAATACAACTGTTCTGGGACTCTTTGCAAAGAAGCTGAAGTTCCCATTTACCCTGAACTTGTTGGTAGAGGATTTTGCAGAAAGAAGCCTTTACATTTTCTGAAAACAGCAAAGTAGTATACATTGCAATATCCTGAGCACCTCCCCCCCAACCCCCGCATCCCTTTTTGGAAATGTCCAGAGTACAGAGGCTTGGAATGTCTCTACCCATGCACCCACCATATAGAACCATCTCAAGCCCGGTTCTCTGGTGGGCATGGCTCTCCTTTGGTGTGGGTAGCTGCCTGTGTTTGCTTCACATCACTGGAAGAGTAGGCACTGAAGAGAGGACTGGGTGGGGCTTTCCTTGTTCCCTTGTTCTGTTTGGAGTACGAGCAAATGATATTCCTGACTGAATGCCCTACACCCAGCTCCTCCTGAACATTTGCTCTCCAGTAAAGAATGTACTTTTGATTCAAAGTCAAAATAAAAATCCACATTATTTTCTTTGCCAAGTCTCCCCTACCTTGCTGATTTCTAAGGTCTGTATAAAATTAGGCCTTGCCATAAGTGTATTTCTGTGTTGGATTCAAATTTTCAAAGGCATTTGTCACTTCAAATTTTGTTCTGTATTAAAACTTCTTCTCACTATGTTATTGTACCCTATTTTAGATCTGGGGAAAGTCCTAAATCTTCTGTATCAGCTGCAGTATGCTCTGGGTGGGTGTCAGGTCAGTGGTTCATAACCTTTTGTACTGAGCATCTTACAATTGCTTGTGGAAAAACTTTGTTCCTGTCTTTATAGAAGCAACAATACCACGTTTTCCAAAGGAGCACCCACTTCCTTGTAGACATGCTTCTTGGCAGTGCCTGAAACTTTATGAGGACACTGATTCCTACCCACTCGACACTGTAAGATCAGTTTACAACCGCTTAGCTAATTCAAACTCAGAGTAAATTATACCTTAGATGCAGGAGTTTGAAGACTATTCCTTTAGGCAACTGATATTTAAGATCTCAAAACTTGTGAAACTATTGGTCCTGTTTATTTTCTCAGAGAGCATCCTTCAGAGGCATCAGAGTAGCACATTTTGTAATATTGCCAAGTGTGTGATCTTAATTTCAAGATCTTTATGCCACTAAATGCTCCCCCTTTTCACTTGCCTGGGTAGATAGGGGCCCCTCAGTTCCAATCCCCTCCTCTTTAATTATATGTCTCCATTAGAGTTCACCTCCTTTGTGCAAAACAAAACAAAAACCTCTTACCATCCTGAACATTTGAAGCTTTTTCAAGTAAAGAGAGCTTTAGGGCCCTTTAGAACAGGTGACAGTCTGCAGCAACTGTTTTTCCAAATTGAGGCATTCTCATTTAAAAACATTTAGCTGGGCATTAGGGTACATATTTATAACCCTAGCACTTGGGAAGCAAAGGGCAGGGGATTAACACAAATTTGATGCCAGTTTGGACTACATGGTAAGATTCTGTCTTAAAGGTTCAAACCCCTAAAAAAACCAAACCTCCCCAAGCCCACATAGTCTTTTTGGATCAGGAAAACAATTCAGTTCAAACCTCATCCTCCAAACAAGCAATATAACCACAGACACAAGCCTGGTATGGTGGTGCATATCTTTAACCCAAGCACTCAGGAGGCAGAGGCAGGTGCATCTCTGAGTCTGAGGTGAGCCTGATCTACAGAGTGAGTTCCAGGACAGCCAGGACTACAGAGAAGCCCTGTCCCCCCAAACAAACAAAATCACAAATTTCCCTCACAAAATCCCTTATAACTATTTCCAGCCATTTGGATTTTAATTAATTTCAGATATAGCCATGTTGACAGTGGAGAATAGCCATCACATGCCTATCTTGTGTCAACCTGAAACACTATCATATCTCCTTATGTCACACTTAATTTCCAAATAAAATAATAACAAATTCATAGTTATACCTAACATGATATAAGGATCACTTATACAACCACAAACACATTAAAAATTATCATAGGTGGGAATGCCTCTACCTTTAGTACCTCAAACTTAAATATGATGACAACTGATATCTCTTGATGCTACATTACATAATAAAGAAATCAATGAAAGAAAACACAAATATCTGTCCAAACACATTCTTAACAAAGTATGACAGAAACATTCATGTCAGTTACAATCCTCATTTCTGCAACCGGTCATGTGGCCTTAGCTGGTGTTTGTAACTCTCCACTGTGATAATAGAATAAACCTCTTAAATTTGTAAGCAAGCTCCAAGTTAAATGATTTCCTGCAAGAGTTGCCTTGGTCACTGTGTCTCTCCACAGTGATTAAGATAGTAACAGGGAGTAGAGTATTGCTGTGATAGGCAGGACCACAGTAGAGTATGGACTTTGGGACTTTAGATAAGAAAGCATTTGGATACTTTAAAAGGGGTTTCAATGGGCCATCCTAATAGGAGAATAAGAGACAGACATTGTTGAGGGCAATTTGAACCTTGAAAGCATAGCTAAAGAAGTTTCAGAGGGGAAAAATGCTGGTAAGTGGCCTGAAGACCATGTTTGTGATATTTTTGGCAAGAAATGTGGCTGCTGTCTGTCCTTGTCCTAAAAATTTTCCAAAGGCTCAATGCAAAGAGTTCGGGATTAACAGGGTTGGTGGAAGAGATTTCAAGACAGCCTAGTATTGACGGTGTCACATGATTAGTGGCAGTCCCTCCTATGCAGATCTACAATAAAAAATGTGTGGGGTGCGGAGAATTGCAAAATGTACAGTTGGAGGGGAAAAGAAACACCAGGAAGTGTAATGGAGCTGAGTCCTGTGCTCAAGGAGATAAAAAGTTTAAAGAAAAGCCTGATCCTAAATAGAATAAACGGAATGGTGACTTCAGGGCAAGATCCCACCCAGATAAGCTTCCAACTTGTAAAAAGAAATTAAAAACAAGCTTAAGCAGTGAAGGAAAACCATCATTCTGATCAATACTAAATTGGTGTGGTGGTGGTGGTGGTGGTGGTGGTGGTGGTGGGGTGTGTGTGTGTGTGTGTGTGTGTGTGTGTGTGTGTGTGTGCGCGCGCGCGCGCGTGCGGGCGTGCGCGCACGCACGCACACACACACACACACACCTGGGGTGTGATTCTATCTCTGCTGCTGGTTCAGATCTTTCTGAGGCTGCCTGTTAAGCTAGAGATTCTTCCTGCCTTTTAGTTCTTTAACTGGTAGAGAAAATGACTCCTAGACTATTATATCAGTTCCCTCTCTAGGTCCAGCATTGAGATTATAGATGCATCCTGTGGTGCCCAGGTTTTATCTGGGTGCTGGGGAATCTCAGTACTGCCAACATCTTACCTGCTGGTTCATTTTCTCTTGTTTTCAATGGAAATGCCTAAAACTCATGGCCTCTGATTGCGTTGCCATTAATGTTAAGGGCCATTCCCTCTGAAAACAGTTGTTTCTTTAGTATTCAAGTACACAGGTGAAAAGAAACCATGGCCCAGGTTGATATATACTTAGAAACTTGCTCATATCTTATTTAGAATAGTTAAATAACAACATTGGAAACTTTTGTGTTGATGATATTTGTCACATTGAGCTGATACTTTGTGGGACCTGAGATAGAACTAACCATTATGCCCATGGGACAGACACAAATTTTGGTGGTCCATAGTGTGAACTGTAACTAGTGTGTAGACATTGTATGTCCAGATCCTCATACTCAGGACCCTATGGGTAAACTATGTGCCTTACCACAGTAATGAATGCTGCAAATGCCCTTGAGATTGTTAACTAGCTGACTATGAGGTGGGAGATTGGTTTAGGTTATATCAGTGGATCCAGTTTAACCATATAGATGTGGGAGAAGAAGCATCAGAGTGTAATTGGTTACTGAACTGAACTTATTCCATGTCATGAAAGTATTCCTAAGAATACTTTAAGTGCTAAAATAATCTTGGGTAAAACTGGTCTTTGGACCAGCTATAACTTCCTACACAATGCGTCTCTGACCGAAAGGTTAAGTGCATGGCCATTTAGCTGCTATCTCTCTACTTCTGTAAACAATGGTTGCTTGCTGCAAATATCCACAGCTGCTTTTTTTTTTTTTTTTTTTTTTTTTTTTTTTTTTTTTTTTTTTTTTTTTTTTTTTTTTTTTTTTTTTTTTTTTTTTTTTTTTTTTTTTTTTTTTTTTTTTTTTTTTTTTTTTTTTTTTTTTTTTTTTTTTTTTTTTTTTTTTTTTTTTACAACACACTTGTAGTTTTGGGCTTTAAAAACCCAGACAAATGAGAGATTGGGGGTCTGCCTCCCACTACCCTGCTTTGAACAGCCCTGCCAGCAATGAATAAAGACTCCATGTGATATATTCAGGCATCTTTGTGTACCCCATAACAAGAGAAGCAGATGTGGCATCTTGGGAAGCACAGGGTCCTGTTAGGATTGAAAGGATGAAGGAAAACAGCTCAGAGCAGTGAGTGGAGACATCTGAAGGAGCTGGGAAAGCCAAGGAAACAGATTATTCTGGAGCTTCCAGATGGAAATGTGGCTCTGGCAACACCCCAACTAGCTTTATGAGATCCTCGGAGCACTGGTGATCCACAGAGCTACAAGGTAACACATTAATGTTGTACTAAATTTGCAAAGGTGTGGTGATTTCCTACAGCAATGATAAAAGACAAATGCACTTAATATATATCAGAAATACCTGGAAGGCATATGAAACCGTAAACTGGTATCCCGGCTAGTTTTAGGTTAGCTTGGAATAAGGTAAAGTCATCTGAGAAAAGGAAACCTCTACTGAGAAAATGCCTCCATAAGATCTACCTGTAGGTCATTCTCTTAATTGGTAATGGATGGGGGAGAGCCCATTTCTTTCCTGGGCTGGTGGAGAAAAGGCCAGTAAGTAGTACTCTTTATGGCCTGCTGGCCTTACTTGAGCTACTGTCTTGATTTTCTATGATTAAAGAACAGTGATGTGGAAGTATTAGTCAAATCAATCCTTTCCTCCCCAAGTTGCTTTAGTCATGGTATTTCATCAGAGCAATAGCAACCTTGACTAGGACAGAATATGGTATCAGGATAGTGGGGTATTCTGGTGGTAGACGTGACCATGTTGTTTTGGGCGGATTATGGAAGGACTTTGGAACTTTAGGAGAAAAAAAAAACCTTTGGGTGTTCAAAGCTTGGTGAGCTGTTCTGTGTGAGCTTGGAAGATAAGAATGTTTAGAACAGGGGCTGGAGAGATGGCTCAGCGGTTAAGAGCACTGTCTGTCTGCTCTTCCAGAGGACCCTGGTTCGATTCCCAGCACGCACATGGCAGCTAACAACTGTCTGTAGTTCCAGTTCCAGGCAAACACCAAGTAAATAAATAAATAAAGTTTTAAAAAAAAGAATATTTAGAACAGTGCAGATGATGGAGGCTTGGCTTGTGAAATTTTAGAGGGAAATTTGAGAGTTCCCTAATCTCTCTCTCTCTCTCTCTCTCTCTCTCTCTCTCTCTCTCTCTCTCTCTCTCTCTCTCTCTCTCACACACACACACACACACACACACTTCTCCTCCCTACTCCAAACCTCCAAATAGGGCTGTTTGCTATTTTGAATTAAGAATTTGTGATTCTAGCTGCGCAGTGGTGGCATATACCTTTAATCCCAGCACTTGGGTATTGTTTGGGGATTCTGCTCTTTTGGGGGGCCTGTCGCCCAGTACCCAAATAAATCGCACACAAACGGAGGCTTAGTCTTACTTCCCAGCCTTAGCTTAGCTTGTTTCTTGCCAGCTTTTCTTAATTTTAGGTCATCTCATGTCCCCTTTTCCCCTGGGCCGTTTCCTTTTCCTACTTCTGTAAATCTCTTTCTCTGTGGCTTGCTGTGTAGCTGGGTGACTGGCCCCCATGCCTCCTCCATCTCTGGCTTCCTCTCCTCCCCCCACCACCTTTCCCCTTCTATACATTCTCTCTGCCTGTCAGCTCCACATATCCTTTCTCCTGCCTCACTATTGGCCAGTTCTTTATTAGACCATCAGGTGTTTTAGACAGGCAAAGTAACACAGCTTTACAGAGTTAAAATAATGCAGCATAAACAAAAGCAATACATCTTGTCATCATTAAACAAATGTTCCACAGGAAAGTAACACACCGTCAAATAATATTTTGCAGCATTCAGGAGGCAGAAACAGGCAGATCTCTGAGTTTGAGACCAACCTGGTCTACAGTGTGAGTACCAAGATAGCCGGGTACTCACACAGAGAAACCCTGTCCCAAAAACACCAAAACCCAAACCAAAACAAACAAAAGAGAAAAAATCTTTTGGTTTTGGTTAGCTGAAAAATCAGTTGTGATTAAAAAGATACCAGAACTACTGAAGAAGTAAAACTATTGCTTTTCTGGGGCTGGAACTGAGAAATCAGCTTAAGAAGCGACCAGCATCACTGAGGTGAAATCTTGGGAAGTGTTTCCTCTGACTCAGCACATATAAGCTGTGTTCAAAGGTGGCCAAAGTTGTATCTGGTGCTGGCAGCCAAACTTGGTCATATGTAACATTCTCCCGGGTAGTACTGGTTTTGAAGGCCCAGGATTGAAAGTTGAGGCTTAGCCCCGTGAAGAAAGCCAGGGAAGGCTTTTGGTGAAAGTGCGACTCAGTTGGGTCAGAAGATCCCAGCATTCTGGAGATGCCTGTACCATGGGATGATGAGCAAGAAGTGCAGCAGCTATGGACTAGAACTGCTCTTGGCCTAGAAAGCAAGCTGTGTGCTGTAGAGGGTACAGCTGGCGGAGCGCAGGAGATGGTGAATAAATCCAGATATTCAGCGTTGAGTGATTTACAATGTTGGAATTTAGTTTTGCCCTGATTTAACTGTGTCTATGCCTTGGTTGTTAAGAAAGCATTTAACTTATTTTATAGGACTCTAGAGTTGAGAGACTTTTGATTTTAAAAGAGATTGAATTTTAAAATGTTTGAACTTGTAAGGCCGTGGGGCTTTTTAAATTTGTAAAATGTTTATATTGTGATGTTTATTTTAATGTGTAATCCTGGGATTGAACAAGAAAAGAAAGATCATGGCTTTCCAATGGTGTGTGTGCACATTGACAAGAGGTCAGTTTGCTGGCTAGTTTTCTGTCATCTTGACACAAGGTAAAGTCATGTGAGCAGAGGAAACCTCTTATTAAGAGAATGCCTCTGTAAAATCTTCCTGTAGGTCATTTTCTTAATCAGTGATTGATGGGAGAGGGCTCAGTTCATTTTGTGTGTGTGTGTGTGTGTGTGTGTGTGTGTGTGTGTGTGTGTGTGTGTGATTCTGGGTTCTATAAGAAAGCAGGCTGGGAAAACCATGGGGAGCAAGCCAGTAAGCAGCACCCCTCCATGGCCTCTGCATCAGCTCCTGCTTGAGTTGACTTCCAACAATGATGAAAAGTGTTGTTGTGTTGTGATGATGTTTCATCACAGTAACTCTAATTAGGACAACTGGAAAAAAAATTACAAATACAAAATGCCTGATGGGGTAGAGTGCTTCATAATGTGCATGAAGGCCTGGGTTTGATGGATAGACAAAAAAACCTTTATAATAGATTTTTGTCCTTTCTCTACCTCCTCCCCTCCCTTCTTCCTTCCAAGAGTTTGTAGATCTTGGAAAGGTCCTGAAACTTGCATTTCTAACAAACCATCAGGAGTTGCTGATGCTGGTACTGACTACACTGGGAAACTATGCGTTATCTAAACCCTCGCTTGTCACTGCTGCTACTGTGTCCTGTTCTGTTTATTTAACCCCTCAGTGTATGCTTTGGCTTGAAACACCACAAAGGAAATAAAGGGCTTGAATGCATGAGTGCTTTGAAGCAATGAACTGGCAGTTCGCAAAAGTTCTCTTTCTTCACTGCAGCCTGTTTTCTAGGGATGGTCTCTTATCAGCGACATCAGGCACTGGCCCACTCAGGAATGTAGAGATAAGGGAGTCTATCTGTGGTTCTATTTTCCTGGCTTTAGGCTGGACCTAGTGCCACATGTCACTCAACATGGCAGTAATCCTTGGCATGGAGCTAAATGCAACAGTGCTTTTGAAATGACAACATTGATCTTGATTTTGAACTGAACTCCCGAGTCTCCGTGGTCTCAGGTTTCATAGCATATCTAGTATCGAACACATTCCTCTGGATTTCTTGCTATAAATGGGCCTTTTTAGGCTCAGAAAGAGGTTGTCAGGCTGAGAGGACCCAATGCCAGGCACAGCAGGAGGAGGACTGCACAGATTTCTTGCTGTTGTCAGGCATTCTCAATGGCACTATGAGACTGGGAGCTCAGGAAGAACAGACAATGGTACTCTGTTTCATTTTTCAAAGCACATTTGGATCTTTCATCTCACTCTGCCTGTCACAGATATTAATGACAAAGTAAGGAAGAGAATCCAGGTTTTCTGAACCTTAGTCCCATGTTCTGTTGGCCCCTAGTTTCTGCAATGCTTTGATCTCTTCTCCAGAGAAGCATCCAGAATGTTCTTCCATCTATGGGGGCTGGAGGAGAGCTAAGACAGAAACAGAGACAGAACAAGAGAAATAGAACAAGGAAAGAGAACAAAGGGCAAGGGAGGAAAAAAAGAGGAAAACGAAGAAAGAAAGGATAAAGGGAAGGATAAAGGGACAGAGGAAGCACACATGCCAAGTCCCTAAAGGGCAATCTAGAGTCATAACCTGCAACAGCAGTGTGTGGGAACAGTAATCCGGTTCCTCAGAGATACAAACATCATCTAAACCACAGAGTAGCCAGATGTGGCTGCACAGAGAAGTGGGGGGGGGGCCTCTTGGGCTCTTTCCCATTTCAGGAGTGTCTCTGCTTGGCTCTGCTTTTCTAACCCTTCTCTTTCTCATTGAAAAGTCTGTGAGAGTGGAGAGGAGAGGCCACCTGTCTGAAGGTCACTTTGTGTTGTCTTTGTGTGGCCTAGCAAATGGCAGGACCCAAATCTCCCCCTTTGACTCTCAAGAGTGATGCTAAGGGCCTAGAAACCTTCTTGGTGACAGCAGACAGAATAGAAACTAGGGGAGAAGCCTTGGAGTTTGAAGTATTATCTTCATAACTGCCAGATTTAGACCACCAAACTTTTTGACAAGAACCTGGGCCACTGGGTTCAGTTCAAAATGAAATATGGTATGAGTAAGGCAATATAATAGAAACAAAATTATCCATGGAAGTATGGTAAACAATAGTCCAATTGCAGGTTAGAGGACACTGGGAAACGCCAGTCACCTGTCTGGGCTCTCCGCATCCAGAACTGCTTTCTTTTTTCTTTCTTTTTCTTCTCTATTCCTCATATAGTCTTTTCTCCTTTGGACCCATGTGATATTACTCAAATAACAGCACATGAGTGCTCAGTAAAATTAGAAGATGCTGGAGATGGAGGGGCTATACCCTTCATTAGGGCTCAGGCAGAGGTCACATGAATCCTCATTTGGCAGAAGAGAATTCAAGAAGAAGATGTGGCTGGACTCAATCGCTTTAGTATTCCTCAAAACCTAATTCTGACTTCATAAATGCCAACACTTGTATCTGAAGGGATGTTCATCAAAGATTTATAGTGTTATGTCAGAGGCTTATCACAATGTTTGGCTTTATTGTATGTTCTAAGGTTTTCATATTTTCATCAACTTAGATTCTATTTGCACAACAAAACAAGGAAGCAAATTCTAGTGACTCTTGCTATTGTGGTGTGTGTTATAATATGGTAGGAGAGAGTAACTGGCAGGTGGAAGCCAGGGGCCCCATGGTGGGTGAGGGAGATATGCCATGCAGTCAGGCAGTGGTCAGTGTGGGTGGGAGCTGCAGAAAGAGCCCTATTTTATAGGCTGCACCCACATGGAAAGCTTTATTAAGGGTAGGGAAAGGAGAAGGGAAGAAGGGAAAAAGAAGAAAAGGGAGAAAGGGAAGAGGGAGAAAAGAGGGGATAGGTGAGTGGGAGATTAACGGGACGTCTGGCAGGAGGGGAGAGAGAAAAGGAAGGGGGAAGAGCCTTTTCTTAAAGAAAATGATGACATCAGGGTACTGGGTGGGCCAGGTCATTGCTTATTGGCCAGGACTTCAGGAAGTGAGTAGATCAGAATGCTAACAGTGTGATTTTTATGAAATTAAAGGTGTAAGTTTTGGGAATTTTTAAGGAAGGTTAATCATTTCAAGTAGACCAATGGCTACCTAAAAAAAGCAAGCTGTAAAAAGGATGAACACTTGAGTTCTTCAAATCCTCACACAGTACTTCCCACCACTCTCAGAGCTCTGTACTCACAGGTAAGATTTCCCAATGCTTCTCTATGGTGAAGATGTTTGGCTATAAACAAATGGAAGGTTGTGTGACTCTAGAAGTTAGGAGAAGAGAAACACACACACACACACACACACACACACACACAAGCTATTACAGAAAAAAAAATTTGAATATTTATTGATTTCTACCTGTCTCGCTGTTTTATGGAGGAAAGAAGAAGAAGAAGAAGAAGAGGAGGAGGAGGAGGAGGAGAAGAAGAAAAAGCAATTAGATTCTGATATCAGCAGCCCATGCAAAGCTTCATCAGGTTTTATGTTCCTGAGACAAAACCAGGGTCCAGCTATGAAGATGTCCTACATCACAGGAATTTTGTCATACTAAAGCCAAACTCATTGAGGCCTATGTCTGTGTGGACCATAGTTTCTGTGTGCTCAGGGGCCTGGAGGATTGAACCTCATCAGGGAAGGAAGTTTCTAAAATAAAAGAATGGTATGTCTGTGAGAAGTTGTACAAATTGCCAAGGGACTATCACTGCAGAGCTGGTCTTCAGCAGTACTTTCAGCATCTTACAGATGGACTGCTAATCATAAATAGAAGGGAAAAGCTGTTGCCTCCTGAGCTGCATATAGGAGTATCTTTGTCTTACTGACACTGAGAAGCTAAGACTTTATACATCCAACATCATGCATTAGTAACACATTGCATCTCATCAAGGAGTTTAATTAAAAACTTTAAGCTCAAGTTTAATCAGATAGGTTCTGGTTTATAGGAGATACAGTGGTGAAAACATCTAGTCAGACAATTCGTGGAGGGTTTAGAAAAATCTAGAATGTGAAACTCTATCTGCAATATACCTGGCCCACCTTCTCAGAAGTTTGTGGCCTAGGGGAGATGATGTGTGTGCTGATATGAGAAAACCTACAGAAGATTGTGAGACTGAGGATACAGGGTGAACAATTCTATCTATGAATTTAACTGGGTTCTGGTTAAAAATAACTGTAAACAAACATAGGGGAATAATTGGGAAATCAGGGTAGTAGATGACATTATAGAAGTATTGTTATGGTGTGTTAGATGTGATGTTAGTATAATGGCTATAAGAAACTATCCTTGATTTTTAGAGTGATGAGTCAAACTAGGAATAAAATAGCCTTCAGGATACTTTAACGCATGTTTGATGCGGATATAAATATTAATAAATTTCTGTCATAATTAAGCCACTCTGAACTATTTTCTTAACAGTTATTGGATTACTGATAGTGCTTACCTGGCAAACAAAGAAAACCTGAATTCAAGACATAAAGAGGAGAGTTTCTAGAGATGCCTTCTTGGGTAGACAGACAGGGTTGTAATCGGATACAGGGCTACCCACAGACCCAATATAGCCCACAAAGTATTGGTTACTGTCCTTGCTTAAGGACAGAAGCTAAGGATTCCTCTGAGAAATTTTAATAGCATCTGAGAGGGTTCTTATGTTTACTGAACACTTTAAAAATGGGAAATGTTTTTCACCAGATATAGTGACACATGCTTATAATTTCATTAGTTGATAGGCTAGGCAGGGGAGCCAGCAGACTGAAGACCAGCCTGGGCTAAATAGTGAGAGCCTTTACCCAGTAAAAAAGAGAGTAAGAACTCCTGTGTGTGTGCGCGTGTGCAAGCATGTGTGAAGTTCAAAGGATCAAACTCAAGGCTCACACACAATAAGGCAAACATTCTACCAAAAAGCAACACTCCAAAACCCTCTCTAGAGTTTCTTTTTTTAAAAAGACTAATTATTTATTTTACATCCCAACACTGTTTTCCCTCTCCTCCCAGTTCCTCCCCCAAACTACCTTGTGCCTTATCCCCATCCAGTCTTCCTTTTCTATTCAGAAATGGGCCAGTCTTCCATGGATATCACAAAACATGGTATATCATGTTGTAATAACACGTGCTTACCTTGCTTTGTGTTAAGACTGGGCAAGGCAGCCCAGTATGAGAAATAGAGTCTCAAAGGCCAGCAAAAGAGTTAGAGATAGCCCCTGGTCCCACTGTTAGGAGTCCCACAAGAGGACCAAGCTACATAACTATCACATATATGCAGAGGGCCTAGGTCAGTCTCATGCAGGGTTTCTTTTTCAATATACATTTGTATTTATTTAATGTCTTTGTTAGGGTTTCTATTACTATGACAAACACCATGACCAAAAGCAAGTTGAAGAGGAAAGGGTTTACTTGGCTTACACTTCAGCATTGCTGTTCATCACTGAAGGAAGTCAGGACAGGAACTCAAGCAAGGCAGGATCCCGAGACAGGAGCTGAGGCAAAAGCTGTGGGGATGCTACTTACTAGCTTGTTCCTATGGCTTGATCGGGCCTACTTTCTTATAGAACCCAGGACCAGAGGCCTAGGGCTGGCACCACCCATCATAAACTGGGCCTTCCCCCACTGATCACTAATTGAGAAAATGCCTTACAGCTGGATCTCATGGAGGCATTTCCTCAACTGAGGCTCCTTCCTCTCTGATGACTGCAGCTTGTGTCAAGTTGATACACAAAACCAGGCCCTATGCTTAATTAGTGAATGAGCTTTACCAACAGGGTCTCATGAAGTTCAAGCTTGCTTTTTACTTGCTATGTAGCCCAAACTGGCCTTGAACTCCTGATCTATTTGCCTATACCTCCTAAGTGCTGGGTTTATAAAAGTGTGCTACCACATCTAGTGTTACCATTACTTAGTTTGAGTTCTTAGATGTGCTTAGGAGCCTGTGTTTGAAACGGTATACCAAGTGGTATTGCAGACAATCATACACAGACACATCCATAGCCTTACAGGAATGTATTTGTAGCTTTTGTCATTATTAGAGAAAGTTCATGATCCAAAACCCAGTATTGCTATAGAGTCTTTTCCCCAGCATTGCTATAGGGCAGCAGCACCCCCTCAACTTAGGAACTCCTCCATGGATCTTCCTGAATCCAAATTTCAACTTCTCACATGCCAATCTTAGCTCTCTGCACAGCTGTGTGTCCCTTTCAGTGACCAATACACAAATGCTTGGCTAGGACTCTCATTCCTCTGTCAAAAGGAAAAGTCTAATACTTTAGTGTTTATACTTCTCTGATTTCTCTTCCACCATGTCATCCAAGGTCCTTTGTCCAAAGTGGATGAGGTGCAGGGTTGTGATAGCCTTCCAGAGCCCAAGGCCTCATAGCTCGGCAATTGCCCATCTCTTTTCCACCACATTGGCAGGATTCTTTTGAACAATTCCTTTGGCTTAACAACCTACCGCATGATTAAATGTTTAAACAAATTCCAGAAAGCACATCAATTATTACTAATGAATTCCAAATCAAATCATCCAGAACTACAAAGGACCGCCAGATGTTTTAGGCAAGGAGCAAGAGTGTGTGGGAGGCATGGGGAGAAGAGCGATCCTTCCCACCGCTCCATTAACTTGGATCTGAAAGCTATAATTTATCAGGCACCTAATACAAGGAGGCATCACATTTAATATATGACTTGGAGACTGTTCTACCACTAATTTTATGATAGAATATTGGTTTGCATTGGTATCATACATAATGATAACCTTTAAGACCTCTTACATATTGCCAGCAGAAACATTCCAAAGAATTTAAAGGTCCTAATTGCCTTTCATTTGTGACCCTCAACTGTGGCAACACCTTACCCTAATGACCAGGATGAGTATTCCCATGAGCTCAGCAGAGGTTGTCTTTACACAGAAACCAAGATGGGAATGCATATGAGCTGCTTTCTTTTTAAGCCAGAGGACCTCTCCTTATCACAGCCCCCAAGTCGGGCTTGTTTGAAGTTGCGTCTATTAACACTCACTTGAATTCTTATTAGTTCAGATAAACAACCTAGGAATTTTTAGAAAGGCAATTTTTAGAAAGAAATTTTTTTAGCTTTGTGACATGGGACTCAGCATAAATGATGCTTCTCAGTTGGCTCTAGTTCAAGAGCTCAGAAGCGCACCAATCAATAGTGGCTTATAACATTTGCTAACAGGGCTGTAAGATAACTCTAGTCAACAAGGCGCTTACCTTGCAAGCTTGGAGACTTGAGCTGAATGTTCCAGAAACTAAACATTTAAAAAGCCAGGTGTGGTGATAGGTGCTTGTAATTCCAGTGCTGGGAATGTGGAGATAAGCAGATCCCTGGGGATTCTCTGCTTAACCATGCTAGGGTATGTTATGAGTTCCAGGCCAACAAAAGATCCTGGGCCAAAAGCCAAATAAATTAAAATGCTCACAGCACCTGATAAATGACACTGGAAGTTCCCTCTGGCTTCCATATGTATGTACACACATGTCCCTACACACGTATGTACCTAAATATATCCTACACACTTGAATACATTTGAGTATACTCATGCAAAATTTACTAATGAACACACTTTTATACATGCATACATGTATTCATAGCTAACAATTTATTTGTAAATAAGAAAGTAATATTTCTGGGTTTTTTTTGTTTGTTTTTTTTAAGCATCTGGTTCCCATTTTTCCAGGTGTGTACGGTGAAGACACAGGGCAACAAAAATCCGTACATGTGTGAGCTTTAAGTAATATGGTTATTTTTAGAAACTAGTTGCTTTAAAATTCTTTTTGGTCACTGACATTTTCAGACACCCATTGAGCTACAAGGCATAAAACATTTCCAAAGGCTAGTGCCAAGGACTCAAATGAGAGATATGCTGTGCTTTAAGGGACGTGTATCCAAGATATAATGGGAACATACATCTGCAGGAGTGAGAATGTGGAGCTAGCCACAAGCACTTGATATCCTTAGAGGCTGGGGATAGGGAGCACAGGATGCCACCAACAGGGACATGAGATGGTTTTTCTACCATTGCTCTGGTATCAACTCATAGCTTCTTCCATTATCAGACAGAAGTGAAAAAATTCTGAGGCACTCATATCTAGAAAAGACCCTAACAGATGGCTGAAGATTCAGCATTCCTGAAAGTAGGGGTCACTCATTCATGAAGTTGTTAATCTGAGAGAGAAAAGGACTGGATGACAATCAGATGGGATGGCACACATGTGGCTCCTCCATTCATTTCAGATAAGGGTCGGTGCTCAGAGAAGGAGCCCCTTATTAAGACTCTTGTCTTTAGGACATGGCGGTAATCTCCTGCTAATGGCTTAATTTTTTACTTATCTGTAAGAAATATTTCAATTTGTGTGTGTGTGTGTGTGTGTGTGTGTGTGTGTGTGTGTGTGTGTGTGAGAAAGAGAGAGAGAGAGAGAGAGAGAGAGAGAGAGAGAAATGTGGGAGGAAGCCAGAAGAGGACATTAGATCCTCTAGAGCTGTAGTTACAGGTGGTGTAACTACCGGTGTTAGCCAACTGATATGGGTTCTGGGAACCAAACTCAGGTCCTCAGCAAGAGCAGCCCCCTCATATGGATGCTCACATTAAATGCCCAATACATCTTATTGGATCTTGTCATTAAAGCTGGGCTTTTAGATGTTGGAATAAGATTAAATGACGGGTTTATCTCTCCCTTGTATTATTTGTTCAAATGGCCAGATTGTCCTTAAATGTAGACTTGCAGTTTTTAAAAGAAGAATGCACATGAGCTACCTCAGGAGAGCCGTGCCAGGAGGGAAAGTCTCAATGGCCACACTCCTGTTCATGCATGGGAGGGCAGCTGAGTGAAGCTGCATGTGTGCTGGTGGCTATGTTCTATGCCTCATGATAGCCTTACAATAGGTTTGGTCAGAGAGAAAAAATACAGTAAACAGTGCCTCACAATCACGCACATTCCAGAACTGTTTTCCAGGGAGATTATTAAGCCAAGAACTACGAAATCAATGCTCTTTAATTTGTACTATGCAAATCAATGCAAAATAGGAAATCTCTACTCACAAGAATATATTATGGGTTAGGTTTTGTTGTTATTATAATTATTATTATTGTTTCCAGCTCTAAGATCAAGTTTCCAACAAGTTTCCAACCTGAATACAACAGTCAGACATATACCACCCTCTTTTTTCTCCTCATCTTCTCTTTTTTATTTAAATTAATTTTACTGAAAAGTTACTATTATAAACATGCAAAATATATTTCAGATGTTTATTATTTGGTGTACTTTGATTCTCAAGGCTAAGAAGTTAGGAATCTGAGGCTATGGCTCAATGGTAAAGACTTTGCCAATCATGACCCTTAGGTTTGGTTCTAAGTGCTGCATAAATCCAAAAACCCAGCCAACTACCATCCCAAGATAAATTCAAGGCAAAGCATATATGTTCATCAACTTGCCTCCACTAAGAAACACAATTTTCTTCCTATGTTTTAAATACCATGCTCAGAGTATCTGAAACCCAGTACTTCTATAATATTGTGGCTTTGATGGAGTTGTTACTTGAGGAACAGGAGTGCTGAGTAAAGGCACCAAACAGAATTCCCAATCCATGAGATCCTTGCATTGGAGGCCAACTTTCTCATAACATAGTCACTAAACAAACCCTTTCTGTGTGTCTGTCAGGCACAGTTCTGGAGCTGGATTTCAAGAATGAGACAGCCCCTGCCTTGGAAGATGTCCCAGTAGAGAAGAGATGGACAAATGTACAATACAGCCTCATATAACATGGGCAAAAAGAAGAGGCAAGGGCCATAACAGCATGCATTTATTATATAGTTGGCGAAAGCATGCTGTAGAAATGGTATTGTTGCCCAGGGTTGAGCTGTCAGGGAAACAGAGCATTTTATTATGTACGAAAGTAAGTAATTCCCACCCAGTGACTCACACGTCATGGAAGAAATGTGGTAGTGTTGTGCAGGAGAAAGGTCTTAAGTCAGGCTGATTGAATGTTGCTTTGTTTTGTTGCCCCCAAAAACCCCAAATGACAGACATTTCTGTGCCTCTCTTCTTCAGTTCACTCCAGAACCTCCCTGTTTTCATCACCACTTAGGCAGAGATATGAGGTTGGGAATAGGCCAGAATGTCATCAGTTAAAAAAACCTGAGCATTCAATGCCCTCCTGTCTCCCACAGCAAAAAGTTTATAGCATCATGGCTTCAAGTCTGCAAAGCTGGGTTCTGAATTCTGGCTCATTGTTTCAAAGGGCTGGGGCTGGCAGATCATGTAACTGTGTTTTCCTCTCAGAACACAGACTGAGAATGCCTGACACACGGGGCTGGTTTAGGAATAAAATAAGAAATTAATGATGCACAGGATCTAGCATGTGATACTACAGATAGATAGCTATTGTCATTATTTAGATAGCCTCACTTGCAGTCACTGAACACGAAGGCACCCAAGACTTGGAAACATTTAATATCCATGTGTGTATGTGTGTGTGTGTGTGTGTGTGTGTGTGTGTGTGTATGTTGTATGTATTGAAGCTTGCATGCCCAGGTGTCTGTGTGGAGGTGAATGGTTAATTTTCTCCTGCCTTGTGAGCTCTGAAGATTGAACCCAGGTCATTTGGCTTGGTAGCAGTTTTACTCACTGAGACATCTTGGTCATCTTTTTTTTTTTGAGGTCCAAATATGCTTCTAGAAGATTCCCAGACTTTCTGACCCACAAGGTCTTTTTCCTGTCACAAGGCAGGTTGCTCCTTTGCTCCCATGCTCTGTGACACTATGGCATTCTTGCCTCACTAACCTCTGAGGATCCCTCTTTTTTTTTTTCTTTCCAGGAAGACATATTCTTGACTTCCTTCTTGCTCCTCAAGGCTCTGTTTCCTGCTCCCATGCTAACTGAGAGTCCCTACATCATTTCTGCCCATCAAACCCTACAAACTCAGCTCCTTGAGGGCGTCTATCCTAACTGCCTGCAATCTTTCTTCCCTCTTTTATCTTTCCCGTGACCACTCCTATTCACTCTTGAGAGGAACATTATTCAATAACTTTATGGAATAACAAGAGATTTTGTTAAGCTCAGAAGGAAACCTTCCTGATTTCTACTTTTACTTCTTTTCTTTCTGTTCAGTAGACTTTGTTCTTTATTTCACGAATGAAATAAGATGTTATTTAAAAACCAATCAAAAATAGAATACTCACCCATAAGGGAGAAAATAACGTCTTGCAATCCAGTCAGTAGAGCAGCTGAGCTGCTTGAATGAAGAACTGAGTTGCTCCATTCCTGGTACTGCATGAAATCGGGCAAGCTGGCACATGGCTATAGTTTCAGTAGTTGGGAGATGAAGGTGGGAGAATCAGAAGTTCAAGATCATCCTATATTTGGCTAGGTTTTGTTTGCTTATTTGTTTTTGGTGTATGAGTGAGTATATATGAGAGTGAGGGTGATATGAGTTTAGATATTGCCAATTTAGGAATTGGCAAGTTAATAGAACTTTAATTTAAATGGATAAAGAAAGCTAGTGGTGATGCAATGACTTCCTATGTAAGAAAAAGGCTCTGACTGAGACATAGAAGTTGATATAAGTATGTTGGAATTAGCATATTTTATACCCATTAGAGGAAATAATTGTATTTATTCTTCCTGTAGACACATTAAGAAGACAAGCTCCTGGTGCATTTTTATCTGCACAGCCTTGTTGCTTTTTAAGTCATGTGTCAATTCCATGATGGGTTCTAGTTTTTGTGTGCTCATCAGCAGACCAGCAGGGAACACTGAGTGTCCTGCTCAATAGCCTCCACCTTATTCCTTTGAAGCAGGATCTGGGCTGACAGCTAGCAAGTCTCAGTGGTCTTCCCACACTGCCAGGATTACAAGGGCACATGGCTATGCCTCACTTTCTGCAGGGATACCGGGATTTGAGGTTGGCTCTCCTTGTATACACAACAAGCACCCTTATTCTTCGAGGCACTATTCCAATTCTATCTGGTGAGTTAGAGAAGACAATGTGTCAAACAAAACCCAAAATATCTTGCCAGTCTCTCAAAGAAGACTGGGCCAATGAAAAGACATTTAAGTTCAATAAGGTTACACATTCTTGTTTAACTTGAAAGAAAATCCTCAAGTTGTTCTGAAAAATAGTTATGGAATGTTTGATTGTGATTTCTGCCTCACAGAGCTGAATTTCAAAGCTGCTTCTCATATTTATGCTAACCACAAACTGTACCCTCTATGTCCACTAAATTTTAAAGAAGTCTGTGTAGAGATGGGTATTTACATGAACTATTTAATATCAGACATGGGTCACAGAACCAAACTTGCATCCCAGGGTAGACTGTGTTCTCCCATATATTGTTAATTTTGCTCTCTGCTCCAAATCTGTCTTGTTTTCTTTTTTTTTTAAAGATTTATTTATTCATTATTATACAACATTCTGCCTCTATGTATTCCTGCACACCAGAAGAGGGTAACAGATCTCATTATAGATGGCTGTGAGCCACCATGTGGGTGCTGGGACTTGAACTCAGGACCTTTGGAAGAACAATCAGTGCGCTTAACCTCTGAACCATCTCTCCAGCTCCAGTCTTGTTTTCTAACTTTCTCTTGCTTTTTGTTTTCGTTCTGTCATTTGGCTGCCCAGATCCTGCACCATATTCTAGCAATAAAGTTACAAGGAATTTAGGAGAAAGGGAGGTTTTAAAGAGCTCATTTAATAAACAAAAGAAGTGGAGAGAGAAAGCTAAGGCTTTTCAGAATATGATGAACCTCATGTCCAAGATCCAATTATATTCAAACAGGTTCATGGTTTTACTTTATTGTTATATTTATTCTTGAGACAATGACATTATCAAAGGCTTCTTTGCATATTTTAGGGAGCAAGTTAGACACACCCTGTACTTTATGAATTTGTAATGAGTCCAGTTTTTTTTTTATTTTTATATCTTAGAGAATCTTACTCAGTACATACGTTTGAAATGGCTTTTTTTTCTTCTGTGTTAAAATGTAGATTAGACCACTGAGCTTTTATCTATGTGAGCATTTTGGTGCCCTGGTTTTTATTAAGTTTGCATCTGGTGATGCATCTATGAGCTATCAGCATGAAGAGATGAAGAATTGCTGTGATCGCTTTATGGAGATCTTGACCTCAGCACTCCGGAGAGCAGCCTACCTCCTTTTCCATCATCAACCCCACTCATTAGTGGATACTCATACAGGGTTTTGTTGAAACTTGTCCATCCCCCCCCTGGGGGGGTGTCACACTATTGTCAACTCCTTTTCCATGTTAGTGGGTAATCTTTTAACACTCTCAGTTGACTAGCTGTCTGGAACACATTTCATTTCTGCATGAAGCAGCTCATCTTCCTGTTCCTACAGCTTCTCAGAGGTCTCACATAAACTGACCAGAAAACCACCTGTTAGAGCTCATTATCCAGGTTAAAACAAAACAACACAAAAGCCAACCTGAGCCCAGCACTACTTCAAGCCAATTCTGTTTTACATTTCACAGTGTCTATCCAAGTTTAGGTTCAGGGAAATGCCAGCTCTCCCATTTTCTGGATGTGTGACGTGGAGTTGGAGCCAGCTCGTAGTTTTTCTTCTGACTGAAAAGCATTTCATTGCTTTGTCCTTAGAATTCAATAAGTTAATAAATATAAAATACTTAGAGCTGTATAGAGTGAAGGCTCAATGATACTTCTATTATTATCAGAACTGTGTTAGAAAACAAAGGGTAAGAGCTTTTTTCTGTCATAAGATAGTATGAAAAATGAATGAGCCAAGATGCTGATCTGCTTTGTCACCATCATTAGAAAGCACCACCAACAGGGCTCAGAAGGTTCTTCCATTGGTTAGGAATTCTCCCTATGAGCTTGAGGACCAAAGTTTGAGGCTCATGTGAGAGGAAGCTGATGTGATGACATAATCCCAGTAATGGGAAAACAGTGCTCAGAAGATCTCCTGATCTTGCCGGGCAATCCATGAGCTCCATTTAGTGAGAGCCCCTGTGTCCAAAAGTGAGGTGTACCCTGGAGTTCTGATAGGCATAAGAAGAAAGTGAGGTGTATGTTAGGGTTCTGATAGAAGGTATAAGGTAAGAAAGTGGCTTTCCAACTTAGGCCTGGCAGAATGTCTCCCGCAAAGAAGGGTGGCGAGAAAAAGAAGGGCCGTTCTGCCATCAGTGAGGATGAGAATGACCTGAGAATACACCATCAACATTCACAAGTCCATCTTTGGAGTGGGCTTTAGGAAGCGTGCCCCCAGGGCACTAAAAAAAAATCCAGAAATTTGCCACAAAGGAGATGGGGACTCCAGATGTGTGCATTGATACCAGGGCTCAATGAAGCTATCTAGCCGAAGAAATAAGGAATGTTTCATACCATATGTCTGCACATAAGAATGAGGACTCACCAATCAAGCTCTACTCATTGGTAACATAAGTTACCACATTCAAAAATCTATAGTTATTGTGGTTGAGAACCAGCTTGCTGAGTGTCATAGTTTAAGAACTGCTTTCAGAAAAAGAAAGGAAGAAGGAAGGAAAGAAGGAAGGAAGGAAGGAGAAAGAAAGAAAGAAAGAAAGAAAGAAAGAAAGGAAGGAAGAAAGAAAGACAGTGAGATGGGAGTCAGGGCTGTAGCTGAGTTGTAGAGCCCTTGCCTGGCATGCATGGAGGAAATCCAGCATTTGCCAACTAAATAAACAATCAAGTAAGGTGGAGAGGGATTGAGAAAGACACCTCTGACCACAGTATGCATAAATCTTTCTCCCCACAAATATGTACATGCGCATGCATACACACACACACACACACACACACACACACACACACACACTTTTTCTTTCTCTCTTTCTATTTTTTTGGTTGTTTTGAGACAAGGTCTCTATGTAGGCTTGGCTGTGCTGGAACTCAGTCTGTAGACCAGGCTTGCCTCAAACTCACAGCGATCCATCTCTTTCTGCCTCTGCCTCCCACATGCCTCACACACTTTTCATATATAAAACTATGAATAGTTGGTGAACAAATATCACTTTTTGGAGTTACTTACAAACAGTTCAGTTAAAAAGTAGGAAAATGACTTGGATAGATATTCTTTAAAGAATGTAGATAAATAGCCAACAAATACACCACAAGGTACTCAACCTGAAAGTCAAAACTATAATAAGATGCTGGTTATACTAACTAGAATAGGTATCATAATTTTATAATAGTGAAGTGCTGCCAAGAACAGAACATGGGGCTGCCAATATGAAAAAGGTCTTAGCAATTCTTGAAAGTTAAAAATGTGGTATATCTATGCAATAGAATATTGCACAGGAAAGAAAAAGGAAGAAAAGATAGAGAATGAACTATCGATATATATGATAATGTGGCTAACTGCTTAAAATTATGCTAAAGGGAAATAAGTCAACAACTGAACAACGTAGGTGGCACTATTCTCTTCCTATGAAATATCCTGATGTAGCAAATGCTTAGAGACAGAGGCTAGAGGAAAGTCTTGGCTTAAAAGCTACAGGTATTTTCCTGGGGTGGGGTGGTAAAAATGCTTCAGAACTAGACAAGAACGATGGTTGCTCAATATTACGAATGCACTAAGTATCATCGCTGTCCAGCTTTTATTACCCTGCTGTAGCCTCCAGTATTCTGGTAGTGATTAAATGCTGTTCATTTTCTTTATTATTGGTCCAGCTCAGTGAGACCAAATTGCACTGAGTCTGTCTTTGATGTCAGTTAGATGAATCATTCATACTAAAATGGAAAATTTTATGTGATGTGAATTTCACCTTAATTATGGAAAAAATATGAGTTGAATCATACCCACTTGTAAATAAGGGTGATTTTTCAGGGCACCTGATACTTCAGTGAAGTAAAAGGCATTTGGTAGATATTTTCTTAGGCATACCATGTGCTGTTTAACAATAGGCACACAATCTAGAAACTGTGTTATCAAGAGATTTTGTTGCAAGGGCACTGTGGAGTATGTTGGCACACACTAAAATGGCTTAAGTGTTCTATGGGATATGATCTCATGTGGCCCATCATAGACCCAAACATAATTTGGCACATGATTATTTCAAGAACTTTAAGAAAAATTGAGGAAATGGTCTCTTTGGAATGCAAAAGTCCCAAGTGAAATTGGTAGCCATGTCTGTGTTTCATAATCAAATTCATTCTCTTTTCATGGTAGAAGAGCATGCATGGTGGGGCCCTGCTGGGAGCCATCTCAGCCGAAATGGTTGGTGAAGTAGGAAGGCAGGCATCCAAGTAGAGCACAGGTCTGACAAACTCACCAATCAGAGTGGGAGATCCTACAGACCTGCACAGGTGGGCAGGGAGGGGAAGCAACCTGCTGGAGTCTTCTGCATGTTCTCTGGGAATACATCGTAACAGACACATTGCTTTAATCCATGTGGAGAAGAGGGACACCATGATAGGCCAGAAGAGGACAGCATTCAGGAAGGCAGATCTTTCTGTTCATTTTGAACTAAATATACCATACTTAGCATGTTTCTGGGCCCGGACAGTTCTATGAAATAGAACTTCAGCACAACTGTGTAGCAATTCTAAATATCTCATTTTCACTGCCAGCCTAGAATTTTGGAGTACCCCATGAGGCCTATGGCTTCAACCATATAAAGCTTTCAACAGTCTCTTATATTTCCTATGGTGTCTCTCATCTCTACCTATCTGCTTCTGTTTAGCTGCCTATGATCACAATGCTCCCAATTTCCTTCCTTTCTTTTCTTGTGGTTCAGTTTTTATCACCCTATACAGTCCAAATGCTCCAGGGGTGACTAGCTTCTTTTTTTTTCTCTTCATTATCTGACCAGCTAATGAAACCCCATTGTACTGTGGCTGGCTTTGATGCTAGCTGGCTGGCTGCTTTCCGGCTTAATTGTTGAAGAACTTGTCAAATTATTCAATATTAATTACTCTCTGTGGGCTTTAGTGGAAAGATGGTCCCAGGATGGAATGGAATGTAGAAACAGGTCCAAATCCTGAGCATCCTTCCTAAGAGACAGTGTGAAAAGCTCTTTGTTGCTGGGAGGGATGGTGAGATGGTGTTGCAGTGCTTGTAGGTGCTTTTAGAAGCTTGGATCATTGTTATACCCAGAGAATACCGGGAAGGCGCAAATGGGAGAAGGGAGTGTAAGGCATTCAGAGTCAGGGTAAGAAGAAGGCAGCGATATTCAGATCATTACCTCTAACCAGCTGGAGTGTTAATATGGGAGGCTATGAGTGTTTGCTTTCGGGAGGAACCATAGTTGAGGCCATGGACTTGGGAACTACAGGAGTGTGTGTTTCAAGTCAAGCTCTATCCATTACCCCAATGATCTTGGGGCAGGCTGCATAGCTGGTGTACTCAGTGAGGAGACAATAAAGTGCAAAGCACTTTTCTATCACCCTCTCCCACTGCCTGAGTTCCCTTTCAAAATGGTCTTCTTCTCTGCTTTACAAAACTCAGGCTGAGTTCTGAGATTTGTGGCTAGAAAAGATGACGGGATAAGGCAGACCCTCAAAAAGCAACTGGACAACCAACCAAGCACACAGATAGCTGGACACAAGACAGATATCTGGGAGGATCTCATGGGGGCAAACCCAGTGACAGGGAAGTGGATGCAGCCACTGAGTGAATGAGAATCTGAGGATGACCTGTGCAGGGTCTTCAGGTCCCAGGTGAAAGTGTACACTTGAATACTAGCACTCAGGAAGCAGAGGGAGAGGGAGTAACAGTGTGAAGACAGTCTAGACTAAAAAGCAGGAACGAGTCTCTAATGACCATGAAGACAAATGTTCTCAGTGTTCATGTAAAAAGGCATATCTTTATAACAACTCTGTCTCATCATAACAATGAAGTGTATGCATCAATGCATACAAAAAAGTATTTTTAAGTTTCAGAAAAGATCATGAGGGTAAAACCTCTTTCCTGCACCCAGAATACTCTAGAAGAGTGGCTCTCAACCTCCTCAGGCTACACTCCTTTAATACAGTTTTTCAGGTTGTGACCCAACCTTAAAATTATTTTTGTTGCTACTTCATAACAGTAATTTTGCTGCTATTGTGAATCATAATTTACGTAAACATCTCGGTTTTCTGACGGTCTTAGGTGAACTCTGTGAAAGGTTCATTTGACCCTCAGAGGTTGTCATGACCTACAGGTTGAAAATCAGTGCTCGAGACCCTCTTCTGGAATTCTGTAAGAACCTTTTCTCCTTATTTCACTCACAGCAATTAACTGAGTTAATTACTAGAGGCAAAGGACCATGATTTTGATGGGAAAATATAAAAGCAATTTAGTGAAGTCAGAACCTGATTAATTACAAATCAAAACAGTTCTGTATTCCATTCTATTATTGTATCTACAAGTGCCACAGTTAAATTGCTTATCTCCAGGCTTTTGGGATACTTGAGACTTTTAAAATGTCTAGTCTAGTACAGTCTAATCTAAAGCGAAGTCTCTGGTTCTGTGCTATTCTTTTTTTTTTATAACTTTATTTTATGTGCATTGGTGTGAACAGCACTTACAGACAGTTGTGAGCTGCCATGTGGGTATTGGGAATTGAACCCTGGTTGTCTGGAAGAGCAGCCAGTGCTCCTAACCCCTGAGCCATCTTTCCAGCCCCCAGGTTCTGTGCTATTCTACTGGAGGTTTCTCTCTCCTGTAATGGAATGCATTTTATTTGGAAAGGTTTCCTTGTCAGTTATTTGTATCAGGTTTTTTCTTTTGGGCTACCAGCCAGCTCCTAAAACATGACCCAGAGACTTATTAGAATAGCTGAGACTTATCTTAGTTCTTATTTTAATCTGTTTCTTTTTATCAGCATTTTGCCTCCAGGCTTCTTACCGTCTTTTCTTCTGTATATCTTGCTGTCTCAGCCTGCCTGGCTTCTGGCCCAGGCTTGTACCTCTTGCTCCCCATTCTCTTTTGTACTTTCTGAGCTTAGATTTCTCCTCCTATTTATTCCCTCTGTCTGCCAGCCCCGCCTAGCCCTCTTTTGATTAGCTGTTGGCCTTTTAGCTTTTTATTAGACTACTCATGTGCCTTAGGTAGGCAAGGTGAAACAGCAACACATATTTACATAGTTAAAGTAATATTTTGAAAATAAACAAATGTAACATATTTTTACATAAGTAAACAAATGCAGCAGAAACAAATGTAACACGCCTTTATACAGTTAATGGAATATTTCACAGCATAAACAAATGTGATACATCTTTGTCTAATTAAAGTAATATTACACAACTATTGCTTTCACCCTCAGATCAGGCAATGGGCTCTCTTATTCAAAGGCCATCAAAATGCTTATTTTAAAGTTTTGAAAGGTTTTGTAGCCCTCACACTTAAATTTTTTTTGGCGTTTTCCTTTGTATTATTGGTGTAATGTAATACAATTTCTATTATATTATAAATACTGACACTTAGCACCATGACATTGCCCTTAAATCTATTCATTTAATTGCAAAGGGCATGGTTATTTTATACTCACTATCATCAACAAGTTGGTTGCCAAACTGACAACTAGCCAATTAGGAATGAGTTTCTAGTTCTTTCCTAAGGATGGGAAAGTCTGCAACCATCTTTTGTCTCCATGGGCCTGAATTTCCATTTTGCTTCTCTCATAGAATTTTATTCCATTATCTTGTTATTCTTGCAAGCTTTTATGAACCACTCAAACATAATTTTCTATAATAAAAATACCCATGTGAAAAGTAGATGTTTTAATTTCCTAGTTTTCCTAGACTGCTAAGTATTTAATCATGGGTTGAATTCTCAAATTCTATTAAAAGCTACTTGATCAAAGTGATGCACATAGTTTAAACTTTTGACAGATAATTGTCAGAGATAAAATATGAATTTTTTTGGAAATCTGTTTTGGGAGCACAGCCTCTCAGGAAAAGGATCCGTGCCAGATGCTGGCCACACAGCTGCTTTTCAGTTGTCTCCCGGTTGGCTGCCTTATTTCAAAGGTCAAGAGTCCTTAGCTTCTTTCATCCTTGTTTCCTGTCTTGTAAACTGGTGTTAATGTAACATGTGTCCTGTTTCACCCTCAATAATGTAAAATGAAGGGTGTGAGGTCAGCTCAGTGGGAAAATGCTTGTCAAACATTTGTGAGATCCTGGGTACAATACAACCATGTAAAAACAACCTGTGTGCATTGAAAAGAAACTACAATGACTAATTACTGTTGTGATAGAAGAAAATGCCCCTTTTGAAATGTATCTTGTTTAGTATCAACTTTACACCTAATCTGTACCCTAAGTATTAAATTTACAAGATTAACTCAAAGAAATCAGTAGCCCTTTTACACCAAAAGATAAAAGGACTGAAGAAGACATAAGGGAAACATCACCTTTTATAATAGCTGCAAATAGCATTAAATACCTTGATGTAACTATAACCAAAGAAGTATCAGATCTGTTTGACAAAAATTTTAAATCTCTGAAGAAAGAAATTGAAGAGGACACAAGAAAATGGAAAGATCTCCCATGTTCCTAGATAGGTAGGATCAACATAGGGAAAGTGGCAATCTTACCAAAAGCAATCTACAGATTCAATGCAATTCCCATCAAAATCCCAGCACAATTTTTTACAGACCTTGAAAGAACAATACCCAATTTCATTTGGAATAACAGGAAAGCCAGGATTGCCAAAACAATTTTGCTCAACAAAAGAACCTCAGGAGGCATCACCATCTCCAACTTCAAGTTATACTATAGAGCTACAGTAATAAAAACAGCCTGGTACTGGCATAAAAACAGACTTGTGGATCAATGGAATTGAATTGAAGACCCAGACATTAACCTAGCACACCTATGAGCACTTGAATTTTGACAAAGAGGCCAAATATATTCAATGGAAAAAAGATATTATCTTCAACAAATGGTGTTGGCATAACTGGATGATAGTGTGTAGAAAAATGAAAATAGATTCAAACTTATCACCTTGCACAAAACTTAAATCCAAATGGATCAAAGACCTCACCATAAAACCAGATACACTGAACTTGATAGAAAAGAAAGTGGGAAATACTCTCCAACACATTGGCACAGGTGACCACTTCCTGAATATAACACTAGTAGCACAGACACTAAGAACAACAATCAATAAGTGGGACCTCCTGAAATTGAGAAGCTTCTGTAAGGCCAAGGACACAGTCAATAAGACAAAACGACAGCCTACAGAATGGGAAAAGATTTTCACCAACCCTACAAGGGACAGAGGATTGATCTCCAAAATATATAGGAAACTCAAAAAACTAAAGCCCAAAACCCAATTAAAAATAGGGTTCAGAACTAAAAAGGGAATTCTCAGCAGAAGAATTACAAATGGCTGAAAGGCACATGAAAATGTGCTCAACATCTTTAGTCATCAGAGAAATGCAAATGAAAACAACTTTGAGATACCACCTGACACCTGTCAGAATGACCAATTAAAAACACAGATAGCAGCCTATACTGGAGAGGTTGTGAAGCAAGAAAAACACTCCTCCATTGCTGGTGGGAGTGTAAGCTTGTTCAGCCACTCTTGAATGCAGTATGGCAATCTCTCAGAAAACTGGGACTCACTCTCCCCAAGGATCCAGCAATACCACAATTGGGCATACACCCTTAAGATGCACATTCACACTCCAAAAGCATTAGCTGAACTATGTTCAGATCAGCATTATTTGTAATAGCAAGAACCTGGAAACAACCTAGATGCCCCTCAACTGAGGAATGAATTAACAAGCTGTGGTACATCTACACAATGGAATACTACTGAGCAGTAAGAAAAAATGATATTCTAAAATTTGCAGGCAAATGGATGGATATGGAGAATATCCTCCTGAGTGATATATCACAATCCCAGAAAGAGAAGCAGGGAATGTACTCACTCATTAGTGGACTTTAAAAAATATATAAAAAGAGAGAGATGTCATTGTACACAATAACTGAAGACTAGAACATAGCTAAAAGACACAATGCCTCACTTCTGCATTGATGGCTTCTGGTAGAGGTGTGGGTAAGGAAAGATTTGTTTTCTTTAAGGGTCTGGCCACAGGGAGTTTAATTATGCTCCAGTAAGCAAAGGAGCAGCATGAATGGGTGGTTTGGTAAATGGGGCATGATCATAAGAGTGGACATGATACTGAGAGGTCTGATATCTGAGTGTAATGGGGTGCATGATGTAAAAACACCAAATAATAAGTATATATATGAAAAAATTTAAAAAAGGAAAAAGAAATACTATGATTAATATCAGGGTTTCACTGGCTTTGTAACTTTTAAAGGCTTGGTTTATTTTTTTTAAGTTTTATGGAATAATATGATATGTATTTGTCTTAGTTTTAAGTTATAGTAGAATTCTGTAGTAAGTTCATATTTTCTCATGTTTGTTTATGTTGCTGTTTTTATTTTTAGTATGGAGTATTTTATTAGTATTTTAAGTACTTCAAGGTTACACAGTATGCATTTGTTAAAATCATTCATTGAATTTAGGTTTAATTTTGCTATCTAAAAACTCACCATTTTTTTTTCCAGAATCTTCAGTTTATCAAAACAAATTTATAATGTATGTCCTTACGATTTTCGGGAATTTCATTCATATCTGTTATGTTTGTATTTCAATTTCTAGTTTTATTGAAGTAGGTATTCTCTCTTTTTTTTGCTTAATTTGATTAAGAATTTGCCATTTGTGTTTAATCCTTAAAAAATAAATAAATTGAAAAAACTGAAACAAATTCATTAAAAAATCAGAAAAATGTTAAGGTCCTTAGGGATCTTTGAAGTAAACTTTAAATCAGACTTTAAAAATTCTTCATAAATCTACAAGATCTAATCATGGATTCAATGGAAAGATAATTCTAAGTAGGCTCCCAACTTCAGACCAAAACCCAGGGAAAACCATGCACTAACTAGTCGCTTAGGGATGAGCTTTCGGATCACATAACCACACCCTGTGTACACACTCTGGGCCATTCCTTGTTTCAGGAGCCTTTCATTCTGGGATTTTGAGGGGGTATGCACTGAGGTGTGTCTGAGCGTGCATCTCTAGAGTGTAAACAGATACAGAGGAAGAGGCAAGGGTGGGAGGAGAGAAAAAGAAAACAGGACGATGCAGCGTGTTTGAAGTCTCCCCATCTTGAGTCCATCAGGACCATTCCCCAGAGAACCAAGCAAGTGAGCAGGCTTGTGTGCAGTGAGGCTGGGTGAGTCTCTGCCAGAAGTGGGGGAGTGGCAGTTCCCCGGCAGCCACACCTCAGCCTGGCTTTGAAGTTGACCTGAACAATTGTCTCTTTGAGTGTTCAATATTGCTGTGGCTATAATTTAAACTTGAATCAGGAACAAAGTGTTTAACTGTGGGGGAAATCCTCTGTGAGGAGGCCCTCTGTATACAGCTGGCTTCCCTCTGTTTCCTAGTTCTTGGTGGTGCAGACATCCATAGCCACAGACACATACATGCATAAACACACACACACACACACACACACACACACACACACACACACACACACACACACACACACACACACACACACACACACACACACACACACACACACACACACACACACACACACACACACACACACACACACACACACACACACACACACACACACACACACACAAACTTTGAGACCATTTCTATGCAGAGCAGGTCAGCAAGACTATTATACCAGGGCTCAGTGCAGGGGCCTCTCAGAGATAAGGCAATTAAAAAATAATAATCCTGCCTCCCTCCCTCCTTCTTTCCCCAGGCTTCCCCCTTTTCTTGCTCCTTTTTTTTCTTTCTTTGAAAGATGATTATTTCCTTTGACTCCTCTTCTTCTTTTTCCTCCAAGTCTAGACTTGAACTTACTACCCAGTCAAGTATGACTTGACAGTCCCCGATTCTATCTAAAGTGCTGGAATTACAGGCTTGCTTGTGACAGCAGACACAGCTTATGAAGCGATATAGGCGGAACCCAGGGCTTCATGTATTCTACACAAGCATTTTACCAACAGTGCTGCATCATTAGCTCTCTTTTGTCTTCTTAAAACAACAACACTATAGTGTTGTCACTGTAATGTCCTTTATAAAATATTAAGGGAAACACAGATAAGCAAACATTCAACAAAACAAATGAAAATACGTGAGATACTCCACCCAAATTAATTTCAGTTAATATTGTGCTTTTCCAGAATCTCTTCATTATCTACCATGTATGTGTGTGTGTGTGTGTGTGTGTGTGTGTGTGTGTGTGTGTGAGAGAGAGAGAGAGAGAGAGAGAGAGAGAGAGAGGACTCTTACTTCCTTCAACTTGATTCAATTCTAAATTCTAAATAGAATCTTTCACCTGTCTCCTTCACTGATTTAAAAACAAAATTAACTCAGGCTATGGACTACAGAACAGTTATCTGGTCAGCATCATCTCACATCAGTCCTAAAGTTTGTGTCTGAAGTGACCTGGGGTTAGCAGTTCTGAGTCAGTGCCTACCGCTGTCAGTGCCCTCTGGGAAGATTGTCTTCTCTCTCCTGACAATGTGTGATTGAAAAATGGAAGTAAAGCCTCCTCCTGGGGCCATCATAAGCCTCCCTCCCTGGTTTACTTTGCTCTCACATCTCCAATGTGAAGACTCTACAGGGGAACTGGGGCTGATCATGCACAGCACATCAATGCTTAGTGGACACATAAGAACACGCCAACTAGCCTTAGATCATTCTGGGAGAGAGAAAAGCATTGATAAAGGGATGGGATGCCGTAGGAGAAGATGAAAAAGAAAGAATTAAGGAAGAGAAAGAGAAAGAAAGATTTTGAGGTGTGCACTAAGTCTAAATTTATGGGTCCTAGTCGAAAGGCACACAAACCAAGCCAACTGAGTGGGCAGGTAAGTATGCCCACACAGAGGGAGGGGAGGCAAGGGCTGCCATAAAGACCAGATGCTCTTAGTAATGGCCTGAAGTAAGGCATGGTCACCTGAGCCAGTTGGTTAGTCTTCCTTCACACGCCCTATTTCCCAAGCCACACCTTTGAATCACCCTCTTGAGATTGTCCCTTAGGAGCGTCCCCACCACACTCGAGAACTGTTTGTAAAATGGTTCCCAGTGAGCCAGTTTAGAAATAAATTGAAAATTCCACTTTTAAAAAGAGTGGACAGATGGAAAGAGGGAGGGAAGAAAGGTGTGTGTGTGTGTGTGTGTGTGTGTGTGTGTGTGTGTGTGAGAGAGAGAGAGAGAGAGAGAGAGAGAGCACATATCCAGTGTATCTCTATACCTCTGTGTGTGCAGTCTATTACAGCCGACTGGTTGTCCTTGGATCTAGTGTCCACCAGAGGACTTGGAGCATTGGTTTGGGTGGATGGGCTTTTGCAGTCACATAGGACCATTTCAGGCTGTGATGAGAGCAAACCATGAAGACATATTTGTTACCGTTCTCTCTTCAATTCATTCTCTGTTATGAGGGAGTGTTAAAAATTTTATTAACTTGATTCTGAATCCATCTTACATCCTTTCAGTTCCTTACCTTAATATTAAATCCTTCTCATGGTTCATGTGGGAAGAGTGTGATTGGGGAAACAGAACAGCAAAGCTGAATACTGGAGGCCCTGGATTCTGCCTTGTTGGCCATGTCATGTCTACGGCCTCAGCTTCTGCACTCTAACAGCACTGTTATATGAGCTCTATTTTATTCTGTTCTAACAATCACAGTTTCTTGGTTCTTCACTGTACACTAGGGGCAAAAGTCCATTCCATGTGAGGAATTCAGCTGAGGCAACATGAGTCATAAATTTTGTGCTGTCCAGCTTTCTATAACAAAATAGCTGAATTAAGTTACAAATAGAAAAGGCATTCTTTGCCTCTTGGTTTTAGTGGTCCCAGTCTGGGATCAGGAGGACCCATTGCTTTTAGGTGGTTGGGGATGCTAGGTGGCATTGTCTGTGAGCATGTGATGGAGAAAACTACTTCTCTCATGGGCAGGAAACAAGAGAGGAAGAAGAAGAGGTCAGATCTCCTTCAGGTACATGCCCTCAATGACCTAGGAACTGCACACAAGAGCATATAAGGCCCAAACTTCTAGATCTTACCAACTACCAATAGCATCACACTGGGCACATGTGCCTTTGGGGGACATTCATCAGAATTGTAATAAATAGGGGCTGGTGAGATGGCTCGGTCATTAAGAGCACACACGGCTTGTGTAGAGAACCCAGGTTCTATTCCTGGTGTCTGCACAGTGGCTCCAAACTGTAACTGCAGTTCCAGAGGTCTGACACCCTTTTTCACATACAAAGGCTCTTAAGACACATGTTGTGCGTGTGCATACACATAGACACCACTCCTCCAGAATTATAAGTAAACTTACCTCCTACTAATTTTTAAAAAATAAAATTGAGAAATCAACAGCTGTAGAGAGGACTCTTTGTAGAAAATCCTGACCTACCCATGACATTGTAAACAAACAAACAGAACAACATGCCCTTAGAAGGTGTTTGGTAATAATCAAATGGTTTAAGTAGGATTCTGAGATTCTTTTTTTTCAAAGGAACAATTCCAGAGCCTGCCTCTGAGTCTATTCCATTTTTAGCCTCCTGAGTGAATTGCAGGGCTCAAAATCATTTCAGCCCCAAACAAACTTCAGGATCTGGTGCAAGCAGAGATGATGTGAAACTGACCTCCCTGAAGATTTTCACAAGCAGATGGCCACCTACTGCTCACAACAGTCACTGGGAAGGTAGATGAAATAGAAACAGTTCACTGTCTCAATGATTACAATGGATCCAACTTAAGAGGCTTGTGTTGTACATTAGTTTGCATTGGTCAGTGCATGTCCTGAGGTCACAGGTGGCATCCATCACTTCAGCACACCTAGGCCTTTAACAAATTCAAGCTCATCCACAGAAGCAGACTGAAGTTTGTGGCTGGATGGAAGACTGCGTGTGCTACCTAGTTTTTATGTGGACTTGACACAGGCAAAAATCTTTTGAAAGAGGAGCCTCAATTGCAAAAATGCCTCCATAAGAGTTGGCTTTGGGTAAGCCTAGAAGAAATTTTCTTAACTGGCGATTGATGGGGGAAGGCCTAGCCCTTTGGGAGTCGTGCCATCATTCCTGGGCTGGTAGTCCTGGTAGAAAGCAGGCTGGGCAAACCATGGCCATCAAGCCAGCAAACCACCGACCTTCCATGCTCTTGACATCAGCTCCTGATTCCAGGTTCCTGCCCAGTTTCAGTTCTTGCCTTGGCTTCTCTCAGTAATGGACCTGAGAGGTGTAAGATGACATAAACCTTTTCCTCTCAGACTTTTTTTTTTTTAAATATTTCTTTTTATTTTATGTGAATTGGTGTTTTGCCTGCATGTATAACTGTGTAAGGGTGTCAGATCTTGGAATTACAGACAGTTGTTAGCTGCCATGTGGATGCTGGGAATTGATCTCAGGTCCTCCGGAAGAACAGTCAGTGCTCTTGACCACTGAGCCATCTCTCCAGCCCCAGACTTGGTTTTTGTCACAGTGTTTTGTCACAGCAATAGAAACCCTTTTCAAGATACTGTTCAAAATCCTCTCGTGGATTTCTGTCATCAAGCAATCCACACTTGCTTGCCCCATATACGTTTTTCCTCACTTCAAGCATGCTAGCAGCTTTCCCTTCTGCAGGGTAGCCTTTGCTCTCTTCTCATTCAACACATTAGGAAGCTTGGACTCCCCAACAAAGGCTGTTCTTTATTAGAGGGTTAGTTGATGATGCGTAATTACTCTAGCCTCTGTTTCCAGATCATATTAGTTATGTCTGGCTGTGTGCACCTCTAGACTATATGTCTCCATTGCAGACATCATGACTTTTTAAAACAATTTTTAAAAAATATTTATTTATTATGTATGCAGTATACAGAAGAGGGCATCTGTATACCAGATGTCATCATAAATGGTTGTGAGCCACCATGTGGTTGCTGGGAATCGAACTCAGGGCCTCTGGAAGAACAGTCAGTGTTCTTAACCTCTGAATCATCTCTCCAGCCTGACTTTTTCTTATGTTTATATTTCCAATATCAACCACAACACTGACCACATAGTCAGTTAATAATGACTTAGAGAAATGATTGTATTGATGACTGGGTGTGTGTGCAAATGGGAAAACTGATAATGAGCAGCCCATAAAGACTTTTATTCTAGTGTTTTTATAACAGCCTGATGTTATACATACATGACGAAAATACATCAGAACCCAGTGAATACCAGTGAACAGAACTATAAAATGATGTGTAGGAAATACTTTCCTGCTGTTGCTTGAGGAAAAGAGGGAAAAAATCTGGTTTAAACAGGAGAGAATGAGGGGGGACCACTGGAAGAAAATCCCACCTGGGGCCAGTTCTGACAGCTTGAGTGTGATCCTCAAAACTCCCATGGCAGAGAGAGAGAAATGACTTTCTATAGTCATCCTCCGACTCTGCACATGGTATGTTCTGGCACAAACACACCCACCCACACAAATAAACACATGCATAAATAAAAATAAGTGTTTTTTTTTTTAAAAAGTAGAATCCCATATCCTAAGTGACTTTAGGGGTTACCCACACCTCTATCCAGGTGTGGTTGAATTTCAAAGCACGTGGTCTTCTTGCCTCTTCTTATATGTTCTTTCCATATATGAGGTCCTGACACAGGCAGCTAGAGAAGAAGCAGAGGCATAAAAGGAGATAAAAGACATCTCAGCGTGTGTGCGGTTTGGAAGAAGATGAAATGATGTTGCTGTGGGTTGAATTGTGTTCCCTTCAAATTTGTATGTTGAGGTCATTTGTAATACAAGCCTGTAATCCAGGGGGATTATCACCCTAATAAAAAGGGAAAATTTGGACATAGTTACAAATATAGAAGGAAAACCTCTTAAATATGATGAGGGCCATCTATAACCAAGGAGGGAAGCATAGAGCAGATCCTCCCCTCAGGGATGTGGGAAGAAACCAATCCACCCATCTCTGGTTCTCAGACTCCTGTATCTTCTGTAGTGCTTTGTCATGGATGCTCTAGCAAACGAAAAGAGGAATAGATGAGATCCGTGAACACGTTAAGTAAGGACTTCCTGTGAAGTCTTTGAACTGTGTTATCTGAAGATGAGAGGGTATTGAGTTAGTTCCTGGCGCCAGCCAGCAGGTGGGGCTGTTGATTGGGACGGCTTTCTGTGAAAGGTCAAAAAAGTCCGCGTGGATCTTTTCAACGTGTCAAGTGTTCTCATCAGGTGAGAGAACCTAAGAGCCAGGATGTGACAGCTGCGGAGCATGTAGACTGTGCAAAGCTGCGGTGCAGCATTCCCTTGAGATTCCTGGAAGGCCGAAAAAGCAGGGACAGAATCGAAACCTCTGCCATCTCCATCTAAAATGTAAAGTGCTAAAGGGTTTCGTGGCTAGATGTAATGTCCTGTTCTGTGTGCACAGTATCTTCGATAAGGCTGGAGAGTGCTCTTTGTTTTATGTCATGGTGGCACATGCCTGTGATCTCAGTTCTCAGAATGCCAGGGGGAAAGGATTGCATGTCTGAGGGCTGCTTGGGCTGCATAGCAAACTTCTGCATGCCGTTTTCTTTATTCTTGGGTAATGATGTTGTCCTTTTAAGTTTACTAAAAGGAAATATACTGCATTTTCTAAGCCAATGTTTGCCTTTAAATCTCCCTGGAATGGAGAACTGACTCCGCGGCTAGAGAATTTGCAGTGCCAGTTTCAGAAGCTGAATCCTCAGACCCCACAGCGCCAGGACACCGCTGTACACAGCTGCAGCCCCAATGCTCCTCCAGCCAGGACACTGCTGTACACAGCTGCAGCCCCAATGCTCCTCCAGCAAGGACACCGCTGTACACAGCTGCAGCCCCAATGCTCCTCCAGCAAGGACACCGCTGTACACAGCTGCAGCCCCAATGCTCCTCCAGC
>PVIH01016766.1:0-31722 GCA_004025045.1 Sigmodon hispidus
AAAATTATTTCACACCTAGGCATAAATAGCTAGCTAAATTGAAGATTACTGTTCACTTTCTTCTTCCATTATTTCAACTCTTCGAGGCCCATAAAGTAGAACATAAGCAATGTGCCAGTCTCCACCACCAGACAGCCGCAGGATATCTTCTGGTGTTACAATACTGACCTTATCGTCATCAAACTTGATCCATTCATCTAAATTAAGAAGATAGGACACAATTATTTTCAGAGTTCTAGTGCAAAAGAAACTAATTTGATGTGCAGCAGTACTCCACCTGACTACCAACAGCTCTCCCAAATGTGGCTTAGGGACCATGCAGGTTCAAAGATGTCTAGAGTTCCATGACATCCCAGCTTTATTTAATACTACTTCTAATGCATGATCTGCTTTTCTACTCTCAGTGTCTCCAGTGCACTATATAGATCTCCAGAAGCTTCGTAATGTGTATTAATACAAAAGGGACTAAGAACATAGCTCATTGCAAAGCACTTGCTCAGCATATGCAAGATATCTTTGTGGTTTGCTACCATTATCAAAACAACCAAAAACCCTCAAATACAAGAATCTAGCCACCGTAACCTGGACAACAGGAAGACAAAATGCAAATCCAAACCACTTGATGTTTTTGTTTGAGCAATAGTTTTTAAGTTAACTTTCTCATCTGTAACTGCTGATGTGATAAATTTGAAAATGAAAGATAAGCAAAGCTGGAGGGGGAGCTTGAGAACACAGAAGAAACTAAGAATTTACTCAGTGAGTGAAGCACCTGACACAAAAATGAGCCTCAGTTTTGATCCCCAACCAAAAGCTATGCATGGTGGCTGTCTATAACACTGGTTCTGAGGGGCTGGGGAAAGAAGCAGTTGCCTAGGCTCCCTGACTAGCCAGTCTAACTCAATCTAGCTCTAGGCTCAGTTAGAAACTATGAAGACAGTGGTAAAGGAAGACATCCAACATGGACCTCTGGCCTACAAACACCCACACACCTGCATACAAACTATAGGCAATTATTTTTCCTTTTAATTTTAAAACAGGATGAAGAAATCCACAGACAAAAACACCCACAATGCTGTGAAGTTTGCAGTAATAAAGTTGTAGTTAACAACTGTCAAAATACTCTTTACCTTGTTTCCTTTTCACCCATGATACATAATGACCTGAAGAACTAGATCTTCCCTGGTGAGTTAGCACTGCTTGTAAGTCATAGTATCCACAATTATTGGAGCCAATATCTTAAAAGAGAAGGGACTCAATTAAAACGGGCAATAAACAGACAAGTGCTCTCTCAAAGTTAACAATCATGAACTTAGAATTAGAGAAATACTGCTCTATGGGACTGTATTTAAATATCACTGCAAAGCTACAATTAAGTTTATTACCCATAACAATACATTCAAATGTACTACTTTAAGTTACATTAAGGAAAATTCTTATTCAAGAAACCTGAATTTACACCATGTCTATCACACCAATACTTGGGAAGCTAAGCCAGGTGAATAGAAATAACTTTGAGGACCAGCCTTAGTTAGCTACATGGTAAATTAAAAGCTATCATGGACTACAGAGCCCTTCTCAAAAACAAAACAAAAACCTAAATTTTTAAAAGGAAAAAAAGAGTATCTGAATAAACATAAACTGACTTAAATATGTATACAATAGAAATAGACATCCAAAAACAGGGTGGTGGTAGTAGAGGCAGTGGCGGCAGGCGGCAACAGTACACACCTTCAATCACTTGGGAAGCAGGAGCAGGGTTAGCAGATATCTGAGTTTGAGGCCAGCCTGGTCTACAGAGCTAGTTCTCTGACAGCTGTTACACAGAGAAACCAAATCAAACCAAAAAAAAAGAGAGAGAGAGACAAAGAAATGAGACATCCACTTACCATCAGCAAATGAAAAGGGTTCGTACTTAACCTCTTTTGGGGAACTAGGTTTCTTGTCATTCTAAGAGAAAGATTTAATTTTAAATTATGATACTGGAAATGAATACATATTCTTGTTAGTACTTATACAAATATTTACACTATCTACAAATCACTGAAACAACGGTCTGCCTTGCAAAATACTTTGATGATAAACTATACTTAACAAAAAAACCCTTTAAAACCAAAGGCTCTACTCTTTAATAATACACAATATTATCACAGTAAATAACATGCTCCCTGGATACATTGCTAATATTAAGCCACTAACTAAAGTTTTAACACACCAGAGGATCTAGTAGTGTGTCTGTGAACCAACAGGGGCTACCTTTTTAAAAAAAAAAAAAAAAAAAAAACCTAAGTCAAGTTTCTGCAAACCTTCCATTTTAGCTGAAATAAATAAAAGCATACACTAAAAGTAGTATAGGTTAATTACATGGAGAAGACACTTTAGTGGTAACTCACTACCACAACTTGTTACTAATAGGGAAAGATTAAATAGGCCTCAAATAAAAATAACAAAAAACAGAGGAAACTCAATAAAAGGGGGTCAGTCTTTGAAACAATAACACTGAGAACCCTGAAGAAAAGAGACAAATTACAACACAGTCTGTCTGAACAATAACAGAAAAAAAAAGAAAATACTTCAGCATGTAAGATCAACATACAAAGGCAGTAATGCCATTTGCAGAAGCATAAAAAAGAGCAAAGCTGGAGATCACAAATCTGATCCTTTCATTAGTTATGACATTGTGGCACATGACTATAATCCCAAGACTTTGGAGATCCAGAGGCAGTAAGATGAGGAGTTCAAGGCTAGTCTCAACTATCTAGCAAATTCATTGCCAGCCTGGACCCATGAATCCATGTCTTATCAAACAAAAACAAACACTGTAGTATGGCCAAAGAAGAGATATACAAACCAATGGAATAAAATTGAAGACTCCAGAATCACACTCTTACCTACTGTTAACCAATTGTCTACCAAGATGATTAAAATACCCCAAGGAAAACCATCACACATGGAAAATGCAGACTTCATGTGAAATGCACATATGCTGTAGACTTCAGGGCAAAGATAATAAAGGGCTTGCTTTACCATGGCACAGCCTCTGTTTCTTGCACTATATTAGTGCATCTCAAGTGGTAAGAAGCTGGCATCAAGACATGCAACCTGATCATTTTCATAAAGTAACTGCTACTGGTAGGCAATAAATGAAGATTGAAATGGCAGTAATAAAAATACAACAAGAAGAACCTACTGCATTTGGTTGCTGATTCACTTTTTTATCTTCTAAATCCTTGAATTTTGACCGAAAAGAGACCATTTTCTCTTGAAGTTCTGGTGTGCAGAGTTCATACACATCCAACATAAGAGGAAATTTAACATCCTATAACAAAAAGAAAACACACAAAAGGACAATTTGTGGCGATATTTTGTGTATGCTCTAAGAAATAAAGCTTGCCTGAAGATCAGAGGGCAGAGCCAGCCACAGAGTTAGCCAGAGAGGCCAAGCAGTGGTAGCATGCACCTTTAATCCTAGCACTTGGGATCACACACCTTTAATCCCAGCACTAGGAAGGTTGACACAGAAAGTGATATGTCTGGGCAGAGGAAGGACTAAAAGGCAGGAGGAGACAAGAGTTTGGCCATTCTGCAATTCCCTTCCCTTTCAACTGAAACTCTGAGGCATTCAGCCTGAGAATTCAGTAGTGGTGAGTTTTTCTATTGACTTGTTCCTCTGTCTCTCTGATATTTCCATTTTACCCCAACCAATATCTGGCTCCAGGTTTTAATTATAAGACCAACTAGGATTTATGCAACAACAATTACATAAAATACATAGTACTTTCAGAGTAATACTTTCATAATTAAAATTAAAGTTAAAAATGAAATGTGTAACATCACAGTGGAGGACACATTAGCCTTTATTCCCAAGGGTGACCTGCACTAAGTGGGCTCTGTGTTTATGAAGAGAACCCATGAAACTAGGAGGGAAATGGAAGGGGAGAAGGGAGGGATGGATTTGATCAAAACAAATAATATACATGTATGAAATTTTCAAACAGGTAAAACAAAATTAAAAGATGATCTAACTTTTATAAAGTAACTACTTTTTAAGATCTTTTTCCATGAAATAATCAAGCCTATACACATGCCCACAAAAGATGTAGTTATGCAACAGAGCAGTGCTATAGAAATAGTAGTAAGTGAGATGCTTTGCAAGTAATAGATCCCAGTGTGGTGTTTCAACTGATCAGTACTTTGCTGTGAAACAATTTTGTATAGAAACAATACTGAAACACTGAAAGAGCATTATTAAAATAGTTACACGAAATACTAGTAGAGACCCAAGCTACATTTAACCTTCACCTATATGTCTATGAGAAAATGTTATGAATTTCAGCTCCAGAAGCTAGATTCATTCATGTAACTCTTCCCAAGGAATTCTGTATACACAGAGCTAGACTACCCAGTTCAACACAATTCAAGGGATCACAGCTTAAGCTCTGCGGTGCTTAAATGGTGCTTAAATCTAATCTATAAAGTAAAAGACTAATCTAAGGCAGTATTTCTGGGGCTTGCAGGAAATAATAAAATTATCTGTGAATCCTTTAAAAAATACAAAATGCTGGCTCCATGTATGAGGTTGGAGGAAGAAGTCAGGCATGTGTAAAACAAAAAGGATAATATATAATGCCAATAAACACTGTGGGCTAAGGATCACCTGTCTAATATTAATTACCCCAAACCATCTCAAAGCTATTATTTTTGGGTCTGTGTTGTTGTTTCTGTTTCTTTCAAGACAGGATTTCTCTGTGTAGCTCTGGTTGTCCAGGAACTCACTCTATAGAGCAGAATGGCCAGGTACTCAGATATCCTCCTGCCTCTGCTTTCTGAGTACTTAAAGGGATTAAAAGTGTGTGCCATCAATGCTGAAAGCTATTTGTAATAGAATGAATAAATCTATTATAGATTAGAAATTGCCTTCAAATGATTATATTTAATTTACAGATTAAAATTTATTACTAACCTTAAGAACTTTGGCGTTCACAGATTCTTTCTCTTTATAAAAAAATCGAACCATCTGAATAGTTAAGTAAGCAGGTAGTCGGCTGATCTTAGACTAAGGAAAGAAATGGGAAGAAATCCTTTATAGCTAAGGCCACGTAAGTTTTTTGGAGGGGAGTAAAAACAAAGATTAGATAAAATTAACTGGAACCCTTTCTCTTTTCTGCATGTGCGCAGTGTAGTTGAGCATCTGAATGTGTACTTACATGCATATTTACAAGTATATAGACACATGCATTGTGCAAGTGCACATGTGAATGTACACACAGAGGGCTAAGGTTGATAGCAAATATCTTTCTAAATCACTATTCACCTTTTCTAGCTCTTGCTGAACCCTGAACTCACTGTTTTGACTAGTCCAACCAGCCAACTCCACCTGCAGCACCCTGGGATTAGAAGCAGGAAACCATGCCTATCCAGCTTTTACATGAGTTCTGAGGTTCCTAACTCCAATTCTTGGGCTGGCACAGAAAGTAGTTCTCCTGCTGAGCCACCTCCCTGCCCCTGAATCCTTTCAATGAAATTAAATTCAATTTCAAAAGAAAATATGTAACTTACAGATTTGATGTACAAAGCATTTCTCTGCAATGTTGGAGACTGTTTAGTAATTTCTTCCTGGAGTCGCTAAAAAGGAACATTACAGATATCAAAATATCAGATTTAAAAACTATTTTCTGCAACACAGAATCACATATCTAATTTTTAAAAACAGCACTATTTAACTAATAATAATACATCAGTGGGTATATCCCAGTCAAAAACAATTAGATAAACATGACATGGGTTTTTAGTTTTTTTTAAGATTCTGCTCCATACTTATAAGGAATCACATAATATATACTATTAAGAATTCCTCCTGTCAGGCAGTGATGATGCACACCTTTAATCCCAGAACTCAAAATGCAAAAGGCAGGCAAATCTCTGTGAATTTGAGGCCAGCCAGAGCTATTAAACTGAGAAACCCTATCTTAAAAACAAACAAACAAAAACAGGCAAACAAACCAAAAAGAATTCCTCTGAATACAATGTCAATCAAAGTCAGAGAAGGTAAATTATTTAATTAAATAATAAAGCTGCCTCTCACCTTATATCTATGAACAATCAGAATATTCACACTAGAAATTACGAAAATGTAGGAAACCTTTGTTCTTCATGCATTATAAATAAAAGGCTGCCAGCATCAATTAAGTTAATTTTAAATCTGAGAAGAATTAACAAAGAAAACTTGTTCACCTAAGGCAGTGGTTCTCAACATGTGGGTTGCAACCTCTTTGGGGGTGTTGAATGGCCTTTTCACAGGGATCAGACATCAGATATCCTGCATATCAGACATTTATATAACAGTAGCAAATTACAGTAGCAAAAGTAGTTGTATGGTTGGTATGAGGAACTGTATTAAAGGGTCACAGCATTAGGAAGGTTGAGAACCACTGGTCTAAGGGATGTGAGAAAGTTTAGCTAATTTATCTCTGGTGACATTTGCTAAAGTCTCCATTTCAAAGTGTTTTAAAAATAACACAATGGGGGCTGGAGAGATGGCTCAGCGGTTAAGAGCACCGTCTGCTCTTCCAGAGGACCTGGGTTCGATTCCCAGCACCCACATGGCAGCTAACAACTGTCTGTAGTTCCAGTTCCAGGCAAACACCAAGGCAAATAAATAAATAAATAAAGTTTAAAAAAAAAAAAAATAACACAAGTTAGTACATGCTGAAAACTTGGGAAACAATCTGAGTATTGTTTATATTAACAATAACAGTATTAAACAAGAGAGTCAATATGTAATAAAGATTATTATTAATGTGCTATTTATATATCTATATGTACAAATATAAATTAGTAAAGCTAAAAATATGAACCAAAAAAACTTACTGTTTATAATTTAGTATCTTACGATTGTGTAATTTAAGTCTGGTTTGTAAAAAATTACCAATCACATTATAAAAAGAATCACTGCGGAGCTTTAATCATACAAAGGTGAAACATGAAGTAAAATGACTTAAAATGATAAAAATTTTTTAAAATTATAAAGAAAAAAAAAACCTACACAATTCAGAAATAGGTTTTCTAAGTATAGCTGAAATTAGGTGGACTGATGAACAGTATTCCCAACATGGAAAGGAGGCTGAGCCAAGAGGTCTTCAAGTTTCTGAGCTACATAATGTATACACATGTGTGTACACACACACACACACACACACACACACACACGCTTGTGTCAAAAGTATTCATCAGCAAGTTATACTTAACATAATGCAATGCTATCAAGTTGTCAACAAGGACTCTCAATAGATTTGCTAAAATTTTAAAAAATTAGGAAAACTGCCTGCAGAATACCTGACAAAGCATTCAATTCAATAATAACTCCAATTAACATTCATATTTCATTTTTATGTCCTCTAACTTGTATTCAGTAAGAAACTGTTAATACTGATTTATTAGTTAAAAGCCCAATTGAAGTGTGACTTTCAAATACATATGAGTATTGATATCCTGAGGATATCAGTTTTATTGATGATACCATGAGGACTAAATTAATAAATACCAAACCAAGTGCTTAGGAGAAACACTGGGAGGATCCTGCAAATTTCTGGTCACCTTTCCATCAACCAATCAACAGATAACCTTGTGGGGTGTTCACCTACAGTGCTGAACCTATAACCAACAGCATCCTAGCTCACACTCGGACTAATCGTAATACATGCATTTTCTTCATAAAGCACATTACAGCATCCTTGTACTTAGAAATGCTGTACGCTTGGGAGTAATTATAAACACAAATATTATCAACAAACACACTAAAGTAAAAAAGCATGATGCCACAAAGAACATGTATACAGTATATCAATTAAATAAGAAGAAAAAACAATTCATGTAGGACTACTGCATGGCACTCAACTCAAAAATTGTGCTACTGCACTGGGAAAATAGTTGTCCATATTGTTCTTGCCACACAAACATGAGGACCCAGGTTGGTTCTTTAGAACTCATATTAAAAAGCCAGAACAGAAGCACACTTAAAACTCGAGTGCTGGGGAGAAAGAGACAGGCAGATAGATCTCTGGGTCTTGCTGTCCAGTTCGTCACACTCAATCAGCCAAGTTGCCAAGTCAATGACTGTTCTTTATTTTTCGAGACAGGGTTTCACTGTGCAGCTCTGGCTGTCCTAGAACTTGATCTGTAGATCGGGCTGGCTTTAAAGTCACAGAGATCCACTTTCCTCTGCCTCCCAAGTGCTGAGATTAAAAGTGTGAACCACCAACGTTCAGCAGTCAGTGACTATCTTAAAGACAAAGTGGGCATTGCCTGAGGAGGAACACACCCCAAGGTTGCCCTCTGACCTCCATACACATACCATGAAAACCCACAACCTTTACATGCCCAACTCCTCTGTAGATAACCAGCAAAGCCCAGCACATTTGAGTTCACAAACAAATTTTAGCCAACAGGCATACTCACAAATACAGAACTCACACGAGGCTCAGCCTTGGTTTCCTTACCAATTTAAGCCCTGTGAAAAGATATTTAACTTCCTGGTTGATGAAACAACTAAGCTGAAGCTGATTTTCCTTTCCTTTGGTGACCTCTTCTTCTTCAGATTCTGTACATTTCATGCTTTGCAAATTAAGGAATGGCAACAGCTATTCAATTTGTTAATTAATCGCAAAAAGAACAAATTATCCTAGAGTTAATAGTCATTGATTTATTTTAAACATTAGTCTCCCAATAAAGATTCACTGCAACATGCTTTGCTTACCAACAACTCTATCAACAAAAATGAGTATGCGCTGAAAAGACCACAGATACATATGTATGTTGTCATTTTGACAAGTACCTTAATGGTTCAAGATGTGCAAAAGATATTATCCAGATTTCTACTCATAAATCAGAAAACAACAGCTCCTTGAATTGGTGTACATTATTAATATGCAAATTTCATGTAAGTTAAACTTTTCTATAAGATAAATTAATGAGACACAGTGATAAAGGTATCTTAAGAAAAAAACAATGGGGATTGGAGACATACTAAGTAGTTAAGATCTTGTACTGCTCTTCCAGGCCCTGAGTTTGATTCCCATCACCCATGTCAGGTGCTCACAACCACTTGTAACTCCAGCTTTGGAGAATCTGATTCCTCTGGCCTTCTTAACACACATAGATGCATAATTAAATAGTAAATAAATATTTAAGAAAAAATAACATTGTTAAGGATTACGCATTTACTTAAAGTTCAAAATCACTGAATGACTATTAACTCTTAATTCACATTATTATAAATTTTGAGGCATAGAATCCTGATAAAGTTTTCTTCTACCTTCCAATGCCACTCAGCCAACTAAGCTCTTTAGAGACAATTTACTTCTTATAAATTATGAATACAATCTATACAAATCTTGGCTCAGTAAGGATACGTAGTTTCAAACTCAAGACCAAAAAACTGATCAATTAAGCTTTTCTTTTTAGAAGGTGTCACTGCTGATGCAGAAGAATCTGTCTGAAAAATAAAAAAAAAAATCTAGTTTTAGTTTTTTTAAAGGTTTCAACACAATCTAGTTTACTAATATAATTTTTTAAATGTAGGCCTTTGTGTATTCAAAAACATTACCAAAATATTAAACATGTTCAATAATATCAATAGGTCATGTTTAAAAATTGACTAGCAAGCAATTCCTTAAATTCTAAGTACAGGCTGAGCATCTAAAGTATTCTAGCAGCTATCTACCTATTAAGATGTATTTACTTAAAGTCATTCCAAGGAAAACCCAAAAAGAAATCAAAATAAAACACAAACTGGCATAACAAGTCTCTGATCACAAATACATCTTACTCACCTCTTTAACAGAATCGTCCTCTATGGCTTCTAGTTTCTGCTGCAGTACTCGCATCATTTGTACCCAACACTCGTTAGCATCCTGTGATGTAAAATGAAACACATTTGTCTTGGCCATGACAGTGTTTAGTCTATAAAATTCTTTTTAAACTAAGCATTGTTTCCTTAAAGAAGAAAGGCATTTTCTTCTTTAAAAATATTCAAGCAGAGCTGGACATGATGATGGAAACCTACAATCCCGGGCGTGGGAAGCAGAGGCAGGATTGCCACAAATTCAAGGCTATTTGTGTTACACAACAAAACCCTGTCTCAAAATAAAAAATAAAAAAATAAAAAATAAATAAAAACTTGTTAAATGGACATGGCAGTGCACATCTTATTCTCAACACTCAGAAGGCCAAGGCCTGAGGACAGTCATCAATTTTGGGCCAGGCCAGGATACATACATCTAAGTTGGAGGCCAGCCTGGCAAAACTGTCTAAACCTCCCACCCCACCTACACACACAGAGGCTGGTAGGATAGCTCAACAGCTAAGGTAAATACACCATCCACCAAACCTGATAACCTGAGTTTGATCCTTGAAACCTTCATAGTGTTAGGAGAAAACTGATCCCTGGCCTCTAAATATGGTCCTTTAACCTCCATCTATGCAACATGCCATACTTATCCCAACCTCTCTCCCTCCCTCCCTCCCTCCCTCCCTCCTTCCCTCCCTCCATCTACCTACCTACCTATCTATCTATCTATCTATCTATCTATCTATCTGTCTGTCTCTCTCACACACACACCACACAAAATAAATCAAAATTAATTTAAATTTTTCTAAAATGTTTTAAGCGTTTATTTACCTGTGTACCTGTTCCTGAGTATATTATGTACACCACATGTATGTGGTGCCACAAAAACCTGGGACTAGAATTAAGACAATTGAGAGCCACTTAATCTGACTGCTGAGACCAGAACCTGGGTCTTCTCTTAACCACCGAGCCATAACTTCAATACCTTGTTTTAATCATGTACAAAAATAATTACTTTAGCTAAACTAGTATAAGATCTTTCAAAAAGTAAAGAATTTCAAAAAATTCATCCAGCAGAATTTGTGCTAATTGAGCTACAATACTGCAAACATTTCAAAATATTAGTGAAAAAAATAGAAAAAGTCCCAATATGCATATGAATGTAGGAGATGAAGCTAGAAAAGGTTAGGTCAGGGATGAAAAGATTAAGGGAAGGGAGCCACAGAGTGGTGACATCTACAAGAACCAGCCAAGCCCCACAATGACAAGGACAAGAGCAAAAACACTGCACAAAGAAGGCACTCATATTGAAGCAAGAGCAAGGAGCCACAAGGCTGGAGAAAGGTGAGCAAGGAAGAGTACATGATAAAAACAGAGACAGCATGGGGATTTAGGATGGGGCACAAAACTACTATAAGTTATCAACACAAAAACCAATGTAGTAGCATTTTTTAATGTTCATTTTTTTGCTTGGTGTGTATGTGTGCATGTTTGAGTGTGAATGTCTGAAGGGAGCACAAGAGCATGTTCCCGTGGGGCTGTAGTTAAGAGTAGTTGTGAGCTATGCAACATGAATGCTGGGAACAAACCTTGGGTCTTCTGGAAAAGCAACAAATGCTCATAAATTTTTTAAAAACTGGAATACAGGGAGAGCCATCTCTCCAGCCGCAAACCCCACTTATTTTTAATTTATCTGCTTTGGGAGCCAGAGATCATTTATGCTAAAGCAGTGCTTATTTTTTCAACTCTACCCCTCTCCTTATTTGAATCTTTAAAAGGACATCCAGGCCTGTGATAAAACATACGGGGATAAAAACATCAAGATGATCAGCTAAGATCATAGCGACACTCTAGGCAAGAGATACTGGTGTGAACAAGAGCAGACTAATACCTGTGTTTCCAACTACTTTTCAGTTACTATATAATGAGTGCAGAAAACCTAAATTTGGAGTTAGAGAGTTGGCTAAGTTGGGAAAGTGAACCTGAGTTTGAATTCTCAAAACCCATGTCAAAGTCAGACACACAGCTTGAGCATTTGTAATTCTAGTGCTCCTACCAGAAGAGAGGGGAATCCCCAGCTAGCCTGGAATATACAAGTAGAAAAACAAGAGTCTTATGGTGGAAGGCCAACACCAACACCAGAGGCTGTCCTCAAACCACCAAATGCACACTGTAACATGTGTGCACTCACATTTATACACACAAACATGCAAAGATAATCTAAGCTCTTCATTTATAAAATGAAAGAAACCTATCCTTCATTACCTGTTGAAGATATTGTCCTTGTTCACCCTTCTCCGCAAACTGTGGGAAAGCCATGTGCAAAAACTGCAGTAGAATAATAGGTGGTATACTCGAAGAAGTTTTATCCATAGAATCAAACAAATCTCTAAGAGCTTAAAAAGATTTAGAAATACTGATTAGAAAATAGTGATTTAGAAAACAGTAACATATTTAATAGTAGTGATGAAATGTTCTAAAATTATAAAACACTATGAACAATGATGCATACATTCAAATGGGTGACCTATATGACAAGTGACTTACATTTCCGAGGAAAAGTAGTACATTTATAGAACCTAATCTAACCCAATTACTTATAAGATTACTCATTTCTAGTCAGGCATGGCAGTACGTGCCTGGTATGGCAATAAGGTCTTGAGCTCAAGACCAACTTGTACTACATGGTAACATCCTGTCTTAAAAATAAAGTCAGGCTATTCATTAATTACAATGTCAAATTCTCATATAGTCAAGAAGCACATGATGTCTAGCCTTTAAAGAGCTATCAAACAGTTTAGTGCTAGGGTGTCCACTTAGCTTGCATGAGGTCCTTCCTAGGTTCAATCTTTAGCACCACAAAAATAATAATTTAGATTTAGTCTTATATATATATTACTTCTTTATGAACATCAACTAAGTTGTTTTTTTAATAACAACCACATCAATGCTACTAAAACTTATTTTTGTCACTGCCTAATGTCATTCCCAGAGATTTAACTAATAGAACCTGCAAACAAAATTACAACACAAAAAAAGCCAAAGGTCTGGCCTGAGGAGATGACTCAATTAATAAATTGTGTACCATGAAAGCACAGGAGCCCGAGTTCAACTCCCAGAACCCAATAAAAAAGCTGGAGACAGCAGTACACACTTGTTATTCTAACACTAATGAGATGGGAACAGGTAGACCCCTGTGTTTGACGACTACCAAGACTTGCCTAGTTGGTAAACTCTAGGCCAATGAAAAGGACTTGTGTCAAACAAAAAAATAGATGGCTCCTGCAGAACACCACCAGGCTCCACATGTACTAATTTTAATGCACAACACACAAAAATGCAACTACATGGACATATCCAAACAAACAAACAAAACCGCAGAGGATATTTTGCTTCTTTTAAAGACAAGGACTTTCTACTACTTATACTCCAGGTTAGCCTTGTAACTTTCTTGCCTCTGTCTCTGAAGTATTTATTGAGACATGTACTACTGTGCCTGGCTTCACCTCAGAAGTTTATTTTTCAAGGAAAAAAAATACTCCATTGGTATGTAATCTAGATATATTATTTCAAGTTATTTAATGCAAGGGATACCCCATATGAATAAAGTGACAGACAAGAAAGAAATCTGTTGCTATTTGTTTTGAGACATGGTCTCTTTATGTAGACCTGGCTATTCTGGAAACTACACAGATCCATCTGCCTCTGTCTCCTAAGTGCTGGGATTAAAGGACTGGGTTTCTATGGCTTTACCTGGACAGATGGTTCAGGAGGTAAAAGTGCCTACTGCCAAGCCTAACAAACTACAAATCAATTCCCCCAAAACCCACATGGGCCAAGGAGAGAACCCATTCGCAAAAGTTCCCTCTCTGACCTAGTCTACATGTGCACATATACCTACATACATGTAAATAACATTTATTGAATAAGACAGCCCCTCTCAGTATACATACAGACCTGCAGTAATATACTGTGCTGAAGCCATTTCCCCTGAAGCTCTCAAGGCACCTGCATACCTAGAAACATTAAGTATAACAACATAATTAAATTTACCCTGAATTTTAAATAAGAAATTAGTTAAAAGAATTTATTAGGATAGTCTTCAATTCAATTTTTGTCACAGTATTTTTTCTTTCCCCTTCTGGTCTTACTTATGTGAGCACAATGAACCTTAAAAAGCTATTTAAACTTAAAAGTCACATACCCAGAATCTTTACTAACTTCTTCTTTGCACTGCTTAGAATAAAAGCCATATACCTACTTTCAGCATTAACTCATCTAACATTACAGTCGCTGGCAGGCCAAGGTTCTAAAAGAGTTTCTAATTTTCACTTTCAGCTTTATGATGCTTGGTTAATTTACAATAGCATAGAACATGAAGCATTCATAGGAAAAATTCCAACCAGGGTCATTATAAAGAATCTCAATCTCTATTCAGGACAAATTCTCTATAGTAAAACATGGCTTTCCTACTATACTAGAGTAACTAATAGAAGAGACCAACCAGAACTACAAGTATGAACAATCCTGACAATTCAACTTTAGGTTGAGCTAAAAAAAAAAAAAAAAAAAAAAAAAAAAAAAAAAAAAAAAAAAAAAAAAAAAAAAAAAAAAAAAAAAAAAAAAAAAAAAAAAAAAAAAAAAAAAAAAAAAAAAAAAAAAAAAAAAAAAAAAAAAAAAAAAAAAAAAAAAAAAAAAAAAAAAAAAAAAAAAAAAAAAAAAAAAAAAAAAAAAAAAAAAAACACCTAAACCAAAAGGAAAGCTTGCATGATCCATTCCAGAACTGCAAAGTAACATGAAATCTCAAGTCTCTGAAAGTACTTGGAATGAATGAGGATTCATGAGAAAAAAAAAGTATAAAACTTCTCGAATATAAAATGAATATAAAATGTTTTAGTTTGGAAGGAAAATAGATTATAGATCATTCACATCTGTCAAAACCAATCAAATCCAACAAGGAAAAAAATTAAACAAGCAAAACAAACATGTATGGGATGTGTCCTAGTAGATATAAAATAGTCTCAATTTAAAAACATAAAAGCATTTTGTTACGATGAAAGAGGGCACAGAGAAGATATTAAATCACCTCTGACTCCAGGGGTCTTCTTTCCTGTCATGTTTCTAACTTCCAAAACTATACTTTTTTATTTGTTTTAATTTATAGGGTCAATGAAGTGGAGGGCAGAAAACATATTTAAGACTACTTCAGATTCTTAAAGAAATAAAAGACTAACATACAAAACTTGAGAGCAAAACAATGTTTGGAAAGGTCATAATAAGCAGTGAACGAGTCAGTGACAGATAGATTAGTGGCATAATGAAGCCTGTCTCAAACCATAATAAAACTTTTTAAAAGTAAAATATAGATAAAACATTAGGAAGTTTGAAAAACTAATCTAAACATTTTAGGCTGGAGAGATGGCTCAGTGGTTTAGAGGTCCTTTTGCAGAAGACCCAGGTTAAAATCCCAGCACCCACATTGCAGCTCAAAACCATAACTACTTTCAGGGAGTCCAATGCCCTTTTCTGGTCTGCAAAGGAATCAGAAACAACTGTGTACAAACATACATGTAGGCAAAACACTCATGTAAAATCATATTTTAAAAAATTATAAAAATCAAACCTGAAAGTTCTAATTTAGTTAAACTTAAAGTGCCTAATTGAGCACCACAGATTAGAAAAAAATACACACTTCGAGCCTAAAAACATTCAGGAAAATACAAGGAGGGAAAAAAAAAAAACTAGTAACAGAAAAAGAATAGCAACTACTCTCAGACCAGAAAGGCCTAGGAAACCTTTGAGAAATAACTATGAACCACCAAGAAGGCAATGCTGACCTAGGGTATAAAAAAGAAGAAAAGAAAAAAAAGGAGAGGGTTTAAAAAAATATTTTGAGAAATTACAAAAGGCTTACTATGATTATATCAGACCATATTTCTAAGTAAAGATAAAAGTGAGAAACACACTACTGAATAAAATAACTGCCAGTATCAAGAGTTGTTCATATTCTCCTAAAAATCTTTCAAAAAAGGCTCCCAATCACCATCATAAAAACAACAATGATTATTATTATATTCGTGTGTGTTTCTGTGCCCATGTAAACATGCATACGTCATGTCCATATCACATGTGGGTCTTGGATACTGAACTTATTCATGCAGCAAGCACCTTTACCAACTGACTCCTCTATGACATTTTTTAAAGAGTTATTTATTTTATGTATAAAAATGAGTGCTCTATTTTCATGTATACCTTTATGCCAAAAGAAGGCATCAGATGGGCTGCAGAGATGGCTCAGAGGTTAAGAGCACTGACTGTTCTTCCAGAGGTCCTGAGTTCAATTCCCAGCAACCACATGGTGGCTCACAACCATCTATGATGATAGCTGGTACCCTCTTCTGTATATTGTATACATAATAAATAAATAAATCTAAAAAAAAAAAAAAGGAAGGCATCAGATCCTACTGTAGGTGGTTGTGAGAGACCATATGGGTGCTGGGAATGGAACTCAGGACCTCTGGAAGAACAGCCAGTGCGCTTAACCTCTGAGCTCACTCGTGCAGTTGCTCTCTCTCTCTCTCTCTCTCTCTCTCTCTCTCTCTCTCTCTTCCCCCCCCGTCTCTGTCTCTCTCTCTCCAGCCCCTATAGAATTTTTTTAAGAATTCATTTATTTTATGTACATTGAATGTTTGTCTGAATGTACATATGTACATCATACACGTGTGCCTAGTGCCTACAGAAAACAGAAGAGAGTATTGGACTCTATAGAACTAGAGTTATAGATGGACAGCTAGGAGTTGCCATATGCGTGCTAGGAAGTGAATACAGTTCTTCTGCAAGAGCAGTTAAGTATTTAATTGCTGAGACATTTCTCTAGCCCCTACTATTTTTAAATTTATACTCATTGAGAAGAGAATTACAAGCTAACTCACAAGTTCTCAAAACATATGACTTTTATTTACTTGTGTGATGGAATATTTCATTCTTTTTTTAAAGATTTATTTATTATGTATACAGTATACAGAAGAGGGTACTGGATGTCATCATAGAAGTATGAGATAAAGTAAGAAATTAAAATTCAACTACATGAAAATGTTTCTTAAATGTATTATGTGCACGCATGTGCTGCAGTGCACATGTGAGGACCAGAGGACTTTCAGGAGCTCACTCTCCCCTTCTACTTCTCTGAGGAAGAAAGGACCTTTCCTCACACTATACTCCAGCTAGCTAGCTCGTAAGCTTCCAAATAATTTGTCTGACTCTATGCCTCCCATCTGACCATAGGAGTACTAGATTACATACAGACCCATGCTACTGTATGTGGCAACTTACACAAGTTCAAGGGACCAAACTCAGGTTATCAGACTTGCATACTAACCATATTCAGACACTAAGCTCCTACATTATTTTTTTAATGTGTCATAAACACACTATTCACAGTTAAACAACTCAGAATACAGATACTTACAAATTATCTGGTAAGTCAATATAAATATATTTTTAAAAACACAACTGAAGGGCTGGAGAGATGGCTCAGAGGTTAAGAGCACTGACTGTTCTTCCGGAGGTCCGGAGTTCAATTCCCAGCAACTATATAGTGGCTCACAACCATCTACAATGACATCTGGTACCGTCTTCTGTATACTGTATACATAATAAATAAATCTTTAAAAAAAAAAAAAAAAAAACCCACAACTGAAGTTTTTTAAAAGGGCAAATAACTCAAAAACATGCCAAGGATTTAAATATTTTCAAAACATACACAAATGTCTAATAAAAACCTGAAAAGTGGCTCAACATCAGTAGATATTATAATCATAAATGAGAATATCAATCAGTCACCACTTCACACCTATAAAATGACTGCCATCAAATTCAAACTGTAACAAAAGGTAGAGAAATGAGAGCCCTTTCCATAAATGTAATATGGTGTAGCCTCTTTGGAAAAAATTCTTTGTTTCTCAAAATTGTAACCAGTTAACCTATAACTAAACAACCCATTCCTAGGTACATAAACAAGAGAAATGAAAACAGACTATATGAATGCCCACAGTGGCATTGATTAAAATAAAATGAGAGACAGAGTCTCTCACTGACTGAGAGACAGAGTCCCAGTTCATGGTGGTATTTCAGGAAGTTACAGACTTGCTGAGGTACATCATTAGGGGTGGGCTTTAAGAGTTTATAGCCTTATACCACTTCCTGTTTCTCCCTTCTGCTTCTCGCATTCAATAAAGGTGATCAACCAGCTTCCTGCTGCTGCAGCCTAGCCTGCCTGTTGTCAATACCTTTCCCACCATTATACCACCACGGGGTGTCTACCATCCTCTTAGAATTGGTAAGCCAAAATAAATGTGGAGGGGACACTGTAAGCCTCATGACCAACAGAGAAATGAGGAAAGAACAAAACTCAGGGTCAGCCCTTTAGCAGGCACAAGGTCAAAACATGCAAAGTCTGACCTCAGGGTTTAGTTTTCTTACACATTTAAGCACAGAAAAATTTGGAAAAAGATTTCCAACAGATAAACAGAGCTCAGGGCTAGAGCCTAGGGAGAATTTGTCATAACCATAAGAATATAGTCTACTGATGGAGGAAGCAAAGTACATGGAACCTCTCATAAAGATGGATTCCCTTCACTGAGAGACTAAGCTCAGGATATTGGCCTAAACAATGCTCAAGATATTGGGAAATTCAGGAAGGCTGGCTGGCTCATAGAACAGCAAAAAAAAAAAACCACCAGGCTGTTAGACAACATCCATTCCAGCATTTAGTTCCTTTGAATAAAATAGGCTTACATGTTTAATAAATCTGGTTCCTCCAATGCTTTCTTTAAGCTGTGCCTACTATATAAACCCTTCCATAACTAGCTAATTTAGTCATGGTATTTTATCACAGCAGTGAAGACAATCCAAATGCCTACCAACAGAATGAATAAATAAAATTTTATATGTGTATACCATGAAACAGCAACAGAGTAATTCATGTTCTGCGTGAATGAACCTTTGAAACTACTATGAAAGTGAGTAAAGCCAATTGAAAGGTCACAGTTGCCACAGTTATATGTATATAAAATGCCCCCAAATTGGAAAATTTATAAAGTAGAAAGTAAGTTAGTTGCTGAGGTGGGTGAAAAAAAATAAAAGAAGTGACTACCAGTGAATACAGATGTCCATTCTTTCTTTCATTTGTTTGTTTGGTTATTGAAGACAGGTTTGTTTGTTTGTTTCCTATATAGCACTGACAGGTCCAGAACTCATGTAAACCAGAGATCTACCTGCCTCTTCTTCCTGAATGCTGGGATTAAAGGTGTACACTACTACGCCTGGCTCATTTCCTTTCTTAAGAGAGGGGAAGGTTTTAAAAACTTAGTGTGGTAACAGTTGTAAAATTCTGTGAATAAAAACCATGAGTACATTAAGAGTGACCTGGTACAATAAGTAGTATCTCAATGAAGATGCTATTAAAGAAAGTAGTGCCATTTTAACCCGGAAACTTTAACCACTTCACTTCAGTCTTACCTTTTAAGGGCATCTTTGAGTTCAGGCACAGAACGAATACACTGAACTGTAGCATTCATGTAACATGTATTACCAAGGTTTGTCAATCCACATGGTAACTCCATCTGATAAAAGGAGACAGAGTAGGATTAATACATTTATAAAAGAACATGGCATATATAAATCACAAAAGTTCACACTCTGAGTCAAGAATCATTTACCAGCTCTATCAACGAACATTCTAACTTCACACTAAAACAGTTTCCCTAACAGAAGTTTTTTACTTGCATCATACTGGAAACAATCCTGTTTTAATATTCTTCTAGAAAATAGGAGCACAAGCCTATCAGTTCTACATCTTTTACAGGCTTGGCAAGAAAACAGGTAGGAAAACATGCAATGGAAAGACTTCAGAACAAATACACAAAAACAAACATACAAATGAGCTGGGCTTTGTAGTGCATGCCTGCAATCTCAATAATCAGAAGAAAGGTGCATCATAAATTCAAGATTGTCTAGACAACACAGTGAGTCTCAATCTCAAAGATCCCTTCACTTCTAAAAAATGTATGGGTACAGGTGTGTGTTTTTTTTAATTTAATGAATCCTGACCATTTTCTACATTGATTTTGCATTTACTTTTGGAACAGAAGCTGAGCAATAGCCCAGTGCAAGAGTACTTGCTTCAGCATGTCCTCAGTTTGATCCTCAGTACCATTAAAAATAATAACAATAATAATAAATATTTCTCCAATACATACTTACTGTGTATCAATTCATATTTGCATATTTGTGTGTACATTATATAACACCTTAATTTGTAAAATAGTCTTTAATATCTCATAGCTCTGAAGTATAAAAGCATAAGCCCTGAATTAAAAATGTTATATTTAATGCTAAACAGAAATTAAACTTAGTTAAAACCACTTGTAAAGGAAGAAAAGCTATAATAATCAAAGTATACAATATCAAAAACTCCTGAGTTTTATGATGACCTATCTATAGGACAAATTTAAGCTAGTTTCAAAAATATTAAAATTCTGCTCATTGCTGACATACATCAATGTTAATAATTAAATAAAACTCTTTAGATACTACTTTCTGGAAGACATCTTAATAACTGTCCTTCAAAAAGTAGTGACCCAACATAAGTCTGGTATCTTACAGCAGTTGCTAACTGTTCTTCTGTCATGTCTTCTACGAAAACAGTTTTAGCTGAGGGTTCTTCTGGAAGAGCATCTGCTGACCCCATCATTAATACAGTCATTCCCTGTTACAAAAGAAATAAGTTCATGAAAATATTTAAAAGTTGACAATGTTATGTTCAATAAAGGGAAACTCAAAAAAAAAAAAAGCTCATACTACAGTATGGTTCTACTAGCCAAAAAAATCTATATATAATAGATTCATGGCAGCCTAGCCCTGGTGGTAACTGGAGGGTATGACTTTAAATGGGCCTGTGTTTCTTTAGTAAGATAAGTAAACTTATAACCTAAGAATTATCTATGAGCTGGGCACCATGGCACAAGCCTTAACCTCAACACTTGGGAAGCCAAACCATAAGCACTCTGATTTCTAGTCCAGTCCAGTCTTCTTAACAAGTTCCAGGACAGCTGTGGTTACACAGTGAGATCCCATCTCAAAATAACAACAATAAACCAGTAACTGGTCCAACTTGAGGCCCACACCATGAGAAAGAGCCTGCTCCTGACACTTCCTGGATGACCAAGAACCAGAGGTTGGGTAGTCCAGAGACCCAGGATAGAACCAAATATGAGGGGGCTGGAGAGATGGCTCAGAGGTTAGAAGCACCAGCAGGTCTTCCAAAGGTCCTGAGTTCAATTCCCAGCAACCACATGGTGGCTCACAGCCATCATAATGAATTATGGTGTCCTCTTCTGGCATGCAGTGCAGACAGAGCACTGTATATAAATTAATAAATAAATCTTTTAAAAAAAAAAAAAAAGAACCAAATATGAAAAAAGTCAATTAAATGATTCCAAATAATATTCTACTATACATAAAGATACAGAGTCTAGCCCAACTGTTGCCAGAAGCTTTGTCCAGCAACTGATGGGAGCAAATGCAAAGACCCACAGCCAAATATTAGGCAGGGCTCAAGAAACCCCTAGAAAAAAGGACTGTAAGAGCCAGAGAGGTCAAGAACACAGGAACATAGTCCACAGAATCAAAGAACAGCTCATAAGGGCTTACAGAGACTGAATTGATAATCAGGGAGATGATATGAGTCTGAGATAGGTCCCACATAATTATATTATAGTTGTGTGGCATGGCATTCTTGAGGGACTCCTGACAGTGAGAATGGGGGCTACCTCTGGCTCTTTTGCCTGATCTTGGAACTCTTTTCCTCCTACCGGGTTGCCTCATCCAACATGATATGCAAATATGCACCTAATCTTATTGTAACTTATTATGGTGTGTTCAGTTGATATCCCTGGGAGGCCTACTCTTTTCTGAAGGGAAACAGAGGAGGCATGGATCTGGGGGATCTCCATGGACTTTTTATAATACTAAACCATCACTCTAATGAGACTTTTTCCAGAGCTGTCTAAAAAAGCAAATAATAGCATTAATAATCAATAAAAAAACAGGAAAAGAGTTTTAAGCAAGGCATGATGGCATATACCTGTAGGTTCTAACCCTTGATCTTGGGAGGCAGAAGCAGGATGATCTGCAAATATATGGCATAGTAGATTTTTAAAAGTCATCCTCTAAGCCTGGGAAGACAAACAATTCACTAGGCAAAGTACTTGCCGTGCAAGCATGAGGACCTACGTTCGAAACAGCAGGACACATGTAGAACTGGACACAGCAGCACAAGTCTTTAATCCCTAAGTGTTCTTATGCAAGAAGGCAGGGAGACAGGAAAATTCCCAGAAGAAAAAGGGACCAACTGCTCTGGCTTACACAGTAGCAAACAAAGTGACCCTGTTTCAAACACAGTGGAAGGCAAGAACTAATAGTCAATGTTCTCCCTAAACCTGTGAAAATATTCTCACCAAAAATAACATAAGAAAAAAACAGCATAAGAAAAAAATAACATAAGAAAAAAACCAAAAAAAGAAAAAATCTGTTGAAGAAATTAAAATTAATCATACAAATTCCTACAAGGTTTTAATGGCCCAAAAGAACTCACTGATAAACTATTTCATATATGTAAAAAACATCTCATCTTTAACTCACTCAGAAAGGATAAATACTTTTCCAACTCTCTTAATGAGCTCAGCATAATTCTGACAATAAAATGAAATATATACATAATAAAATAAAAATACAGAGTAGCCAGGCATGGTGGCACAGGCCTCTAATTCTAAAACCAGGAGGCAGAGGCATGAAAATCAGGTCAAGTCCATAATCCACTATACACAGAGTTCAAGGCCTACCTGAGCTTCTTGAGACACTGTCTCAAGTAAATAAATCAATATAAATAAAAATGAAGGCTAACATGCCTCATGATCATACATGCAAACATTCTAATTAAGAAATGGAACCCAGCAATAGAGTAAGGAGGTCAATATGTCCCCCTCTCAAATAGTCACAGTACTCTCTCTAGGCACACTCCATGAAACTCCATTGGTTCCTGAGATGCTTTCAGAATTATCAGTTCACAAATATATTCCTGGCCAGGCCTAGTTGCAAATGCCTTCAAGACCAGCAGATGAATACTGAGTTCAAAGTCTACAAAGAGAATACTAGGCCAGCCAAGACTATATAGTGAGATCCTGTCTCAGAGAAAAAAGAAAAAGAAAAAAGAAAAACACTTTATTAAATCTCCACCTCTGAATACACTTGATACTCTATATTATAATGAAAGGAGCCATAAAACCATTATAATCCACTGAGTGATACTAGTATTGAAGATAATAATAACTCATACAAATGCTGAATGCTGAGTCAAAACTTGGGTTAGGTACTTTTCTCAATTTTTTCCTTATTTATGATTTTTAATTGTATTTGTGTGTGTGTGTTTCTGTGTGTACCACATGTAAAGGTCAGAGAACAATTTGCAGAAGTCATTTCTCTTCTACTATGTGGGTTCCAGCGACTGAACTCAGGTCCCCAGGTTTGGCTCCAAGCACCATTACCCACAGAGCCAACTGCTAACTCCCTTTGTAATTGCTTGTACAAAAATGAATAATAATTTTACATATCTCAGTTTTAATATCTCAATATGGTAAACATCAATAGATAAAGCCTAAAATTGCACTTTTTTTTGAAGGGGGGGTGTCTATGACACAGTCTTATTATGTAGCCCTGGCTGACTGATGTAAAACTTCTAGAGATCTACCTTTATCTGCCTCGAGACTACAAAGATTAAAGTCATGTATACCATACCCAGCAGATACATACTATTTGTTATATTTTGTGAGGCTGCAGCAAACCTGCCTGAGCCCAGGAGTTCAGAGCCAGCCTGGCAACATTTAGAAATACCAAGTGGTGGAGGAGAGTTGAGAAATCAGTAAGAATACAGTTGGCGTATACCTCACTTGTGAAGAGTTTGCCTAGCATGCACTAGACCCAAGGTTCCATGCCCAGTACCAAAGACAGAGGATGGATGATAGATAACAGTGAAACTGAACAAAGTATAAAAAAAAATAAATAAATCAGATGATCATTATAACAAACAAAAAAAGACTTAACAGCATTTAACAGTCATAATTTTTAGTCTTAGTGAATTAAAATTTCATCTAATTTCTATTTAATAGTAAACTAAATATTTTAACAAGAATTTAAGAGGAAAAAAACAAAAACAAAACCAGAAGTCAATTGTTTATCAACTACAACTCAATAAAAGTCACGGTGACTAAAAGGGGAAAAGTACACACATTATTTTCGGATACTCTTTCAGTGTATGTAAAGACCTAAAAGTAATTTCCAAAAACATTAAGATCACAGAATAAAAACAAGCATAAAAAAAAAAATCAATTATATTTTTAAACACTAGCCACACACATTACAAAACAATTTTTTAACATTAACATTACATTCTCAGAATCTGGGGCTGGAGAGATGGCTCAGCAATTAAGAGCACATGACTGCTCTTCCAGAAGACATGGATTCAATTCCCAGCACCACATGGAAGTTCACAGCTGTCTAACTCCAGTTCTAGGAGCTACAATATCCTCACACAGACATTTATGCAAACAAAACACCAATGCACACAAAATAAAAATGAATAAAATCATTTTTAAAAATTCTTAGAGTCTAACTATAGCCAGGCAAAGTCTCTATACTAAAACACTAAGACTCTATGACAAAATAAAGACCTAAAAAAAAAAAAAAATAGTAAGCATAACATACTCAAAGTTGTTCATTTTCTCCAAATTGACCTAAAAGTCTATGATTTTCAAACAAAGTCAACTTGAAGAAAAATTACTTCTTCTAAAATTATAACTTAATTCAAAAATATTTTTTAAAAGAGAAAAAGTATAGAGAGCTCACGGTATCTTATTTCAGACTTACTTGTATACTTGATACTAGTATAAATTTAATCAAGTAAATCAATGAGACAAGAGCTCACAGATAAACCTATAGTTAATTTACAAGAAAGACTAAAGCAAATCAGTTGGAAAGGAGAGGATAAAAAAATAAATAGTACTAAATAACTGGAAACACACATTTAAAAGGGGCTCCTGGGATTTATTTTGGTGAAATAATTTCATTGTAATGAGTGTTCTTAATACTTACATTTTTCATTTTGATGTTTCCCCAGTCATCATCCTATTTCAAAGACAAAAAAAAGTTTAACCACCTCTGCACAATTATTAAATCTGAAGGTAAATCAAAATAAAATTTATATGCCAGCCCATGAACTAGAAATTCAATCCAGACCTGCTTGACTTGTATACATCTCATACTTTAACACCTTTTAACTTAAACCTCTCTGAAGCTCTGCTCCCTTAGTTTTAAAATATAAATAATATACAGTTGAAAAGTAATGAAAAAAAAATCACAAAAGCCTGGTATAGAAGACATATGCAATGAATGTTAATTAGCATTAGTCAGTTTGGGGTTTTTTTTCTTTTTTAGTTAGTATTTTCTGCTATAGTCCAGAGTATACTAACAGTACACAGCTCAGTACAAACTAGTTATCCAAGTCCCAGAAGGCCAAAGGTTCAGAATTTGGGAAGCAGTCAAGTTTTAATCAGCATCTGTATCTGTACCCAACAGACAGGACGGGCAGTTCTTTCAGAAGGTCCCATCAAACCTGGCAAAAATATTTTTCTGCTATCCTTATGTGGTATTATAAACAATAAGAGGAAAAAAAACCCATCATTTGTGTGGCCTTTCATCAAAGGCTGTTCAGCTTGAACTCTTACTATACTTATTATGTATAATTAATCAAAAGAAACTAAAAGGGAAAACAGCTTTTCTCTCCTTTTAAGTATTTTTTCTTCTCATCTCTAAATAAGTGATAGCAATTACTTTTAAAAAAATTTGTTTTAGTGTGCATTTGTGTTTTTGCCTGCATGTACAGCAATATAAGGGGTACCAGATCCCCTGGAATTATAGACAGTTAGTTGTAAGGGGCCATGTGGGTGCTGGAAATTGAACCCGGGTCCTCAGAAAAAATAGCCAGTATCCTTAATCATTGAGCAATTTCTCTAGCCCCAGATAGCAATTAATTATTCTTCTTTTTGTTTGTTTGGGATTTTTTTGTTTTGTTTTGTTTTTCAAGACAGGGTTTCTCTGTGTAGCTCTCACTATCCTGGAACTCATTCTGAAGACTAAGCTGGCCTTGAACTTGAACTCAGAGATCTGCCTGCCTCTGCTTCCCAAGCACTGAAATTAATTACCCATAAGAAAAAAAAAATTCTTCATTAAAATGTAGACTGTGAGAAAGGAGGAAAAATGTGTAAAAGTGTCCCATTATTTGAAAAGTAGGGTTTTGATGAAGATGTTAAATTCAACTTCAGCATTTAAACACATTACAAAAATATATACTGTGGTATTTTTAAAAAATAAATTACCCATGCTGTTGAAGTTTTTATTCTTCAATAGTTTGTGTGCATGAGTGTTTTGCATACCTGGTACCTTGGTAGCCAGGAGGGAGTATCAGATCACCTAAGAATCTAGTTATAGACAGTTGTAGGCCCAAGCAGTTGCTAGGAATCACACCTGAGTCCTCTACAAGGACAAATGTTCCTAACTACTCATCCATCTTTCTAGCCCCTGGTTGTATAATTTTAAGAGATAAAATGTTCTATCCCTGTACGTGAAATAACTAAAGATATACAAATCCACTATAGTAGTCCACAACAACAAAAAAATCAACATCTTCATAGAAAAAAAATCAAACATTACAGATAATTATAAGATGCTACAGTACTGACCACTGGAGGTTTCTACTAATTAAAATTTGTAATATTGTATTTTGAAACAGATATGATGCTCCTCACATGCACAACATCATTATAACAATTTAAACAGGAGGCAGAGACAGGGAGATCTGTGAGTTCAAAACCAGCCTAGAGAGAATCAAGCCAGTTAGGGCTACGTAAGACCTTGTCTCCAAAAAAGGTACATTAGCAATAATCATAGTTTCTAGCATTAATTATATAATAATAGTAATGAAAGGTTAGATCATTTTTACCTTTAATGTCCCTCCTTTCACCATAACTTTTTGTCTGGCTGGCTGGACTCCAGTCAGTGCAAACAGCTGAGCCTTGAACACCATTGGAGGTTCATCAGTATTCAATTCTACACCTTCAAATTTCTCCTTTCCCCATTTTACTGTAACTGTAAACAAAAACATAATTATTTTTCACTTACATACTTTTTAAATTTATAAACCTCAAATTTAAAAAATCCCTAGGGAATAACTCTTTAAAGGTGAAAACATACCAGGTCCTACCACCTGCAAGGCAGAGAGACAAGCTATCTTTTTGAGTTCCTGGCCAGCCAAGACAACTGGGAGACCCTGTCTCAATTCCACCCTCCAAAAAGAAGAAAATATGTACTTTGTTGTTTTAGTCCCCAAATGAGTAACATACATGCAACAGATCCAAAACAAAATTTTAATGGATGTAATCTGGTTTCTCATTATATAAATACAAGCATGTTGAGAATATAGCTCAATGGTACATGATCTATATGACGACATGTGCTAAATTCCCAGCAATGCGGGATAACGGACGGGAGAGAAGGGGTAGGGAATGAGGCAGGAAGAAGAGGGGAAAAGAGAGACTGACTTGAAAAGCTGACTAAACCATGATGTGGATATTTGTTAGATATTTAATAAACCCTGAAATATCAGAGGCAGCACACAGACAAATCCTAGGCAGACAGCTCAGGAAATCCTTGATTCTTGAATACAAGGATAAACAGCTGAGTCAATCACACACACCTTTAATCCCAGCACAGGGAAAGCCGGGAGTGATAACCAACACCCTTCATCCCATAACTCAGAGACAGAACTTCTGTTTCTGTGAGTTCAAAGCTACACGCCTTTAATCCTAACCTGGATGGGATAGGGAATATAAGGGCTCATAGAAACCCAACAGAGGCAGAAACGACAGGTAGAAGAAACCAAGAACGAGGCTGAGGAAGTTGCAAGACGGTTGGGTGAGAATTGACTGTGGTGCCTCCTCTCTCTGATATTTCAACCTTCCCCCAATATTTGGCTCACGGTCTCATTTAATACAACCCAAATTAGTGCTACTACACCATGAATGTCACAAAATTGGCTAATAAATACCACCCAAAAGTATTCTAAATCATACTCCAACAATCTCTGTAAATTAAGGTGAACTTCTGATCATACTCAACTATTTCCCAGAATAAAGTTCCTGGCCTTCATGATGTGGTTAGCCTAAGAGCCATTTAAAGCAGTGGTTGTTAGACTCTCACATGTTACGACCTTTTAATACCCTCATGTTGTTTTGAATCCAACCATAAAATTATTTTAGTTACTATTCATAACTGTAATTATATTACAGTTATAAATCTTAACATAAATATATGTTTTTATGATGGTCTTGGGCAACCACTGCTAAAGGGTCTAAAGGGTCAAGACTCACAGGCTGAGAATCACTTACTTAAAGCAATACATACTGTTGTAACAGAGAAATAGAAAGATAAGTTTATGGGGAAAAAAAAAATTCAGCCAAGTGGTGGTGGCACATGCCTTTAATCCTAGCACTCAGGAGTCAGAGCAGATCTGAGTTTGTGGACAGTCTGGTCTATAGAGCAGCCCAAGGCAGCCAGGGCTACACAGAGAAACCTTGTCTCAAAACAAACAAACAAACAAACAAAAAAAAGGACCTTTGAGAGAATAAAACAGAAAATAGGCTAATGAATTATAATTCAGGCTGGGTAAATAGTTACACTTTTAATCCTTGCACTCAGGAGGCAAAGGGAGGTAAATCCCTGTGAGTTCATGACCAGCCTCTCTACAGAGTTTCAGCCCAGCAAGGTTTATATGAGACTTGTTTCATTAAAAGACAAACAAAAGTTGTAACAATTCTTGGGCCCATGAGATAGAAGCTTGGTGCTTGACTTACAGGACTGATGACCAGAATTTAATTACCAGATCTCAGAATGGAAAGGAAGAACCAACTCTCCAAAGTTGTGTTCTGACCTCCAAACATGTGCCTGAACATGCACAAACTGGCATTCATGTACACACTGGCATTTGTACACTCAGGGATGTGCATGCTTTCACATACACACATACCATTTTATAAAAAAGTACTGTAATTCTAAATTATAAGAAAAGTGTGTGAGAAATAAAAGGTTGTTTCCCAAGCAAAGAGATACTCAAGTATAAACCAAAGATATGTTGGCTACACAAGATAGCTATGATCTTTTGGTTCCCCCAATTATTGGGGGCTTTGAGGTTTAAAGTCTTAGTATACAGCTGAGACTGGGCTCAAAATGGCAACTCTATTGCCTCAGCTTCCTGAGTGCACCTGCCTGCAAGCACAGCACTAGCACTTAAAAAGGTGTCTTTTAATTTTTTGTTACATTTATTACTAAGTGTATATATATATATATATATATGGGGGATGACATGCTATGGCAAGCATGCTTCGGTCAGGGGACAACTGGCCGGAATTGGTTCTCTCTTTCCACCATTTAGACAAGGATAAGACTCAGATTCCATAAGAACTTTACTTTGCCACTCCCACCCACTCTCCACCCCAAAAATGTTTTTTACAACAGAAAATAACAATCATTATGTGAGGGTACAGAAAAGCTAGCATCCTGTTCATGGCTGACATGAACATACAATAGCAGTTGGTACTACAGAAAACAGTATGACACTGCCTCAAAAAAATTAAGCTAGGTGGTGGTAGCACATGCACTTGAGAGGCAGAAGCAAGGCAGAGTTTGAGACCAGCCTAGTCTACAAAGTGAATTCCAGGAAGACCAGAACTTTTACACAGAGAAATCCTGTCTCAAAAAACCAAAAGATAAAAAAGTTTAAGCACAGAACTCAAAACAGTTACATGTAAGCTTCAGAGCAGCATCCTTCAGACAAAAAGTTGAGGCAGGAGTGGGGATGTGGCCAGTAGTAGAGCACTTGTCTAGCAAGTTTGAGGCTCTGGGTTTGATCCCTATAGCAAAGGGGTAAGGGAATAGAAATGGAAAGGGGAGGGAAAAAGAGAAGGCAGGGAAGAGGGCATGCTGGAAAAGCTCATTCTGAAATATTGTTCAATTTTAAATAAAAAGTTCTTACATACATTATAACACAGATGAAATATGGAGACAGGATGTGAGGTGATACAAACCAATCAAAAAAGGGCAAATACTATGTGATTCTATTTTATGCAAGGTATTCAAAGAAATCAAAATCTTAAAGACTAATTGGGCAAGCAGACTTGGGAAAATATTTTTAATGGGTAGAGTCTCTGCTTGAGAATGAATAGATTCTGGAAATAATGATGGTTGTACAAAATGTGAGAGAACTTAAGTGACAGAGAATTGTATACTTAAAAACATCTAAGATAGGACATGTGCCTATAAATTCAGCTAATCAAGAATCTGAGGAAGAAGAATCCTTTGTGCCCAGAATTTAGAGCAGGTCAAGCCAAAAGGAAAGGGGGGAAATTGTCATAAATATAAATTTATCACAATTAAAAAGCCTTGCTCAAGCCTGGCAGTGGTGGTCCTTTAATCCTAGCACTCAGAAGGCAGAGGCAGGTGGATCGGGAGTTGGAGAACAGCCTGGACAGCCTGGACAGCCAGGACTACACAGAGAAAATGTCTCAAAAAACAAAAACAAACAAAAATCCTTGCTCAACTTCAAACTGCTAACTTTTGAAATCTGTAAACAATAAAACTCAAGCACATACATTGAAAACTGTGTTTTCAAAAATGGAAATTTCAAAATAAGTTTCAACTTCTAGAATCAAACTTTTAATTCTTCACCCAGACTGCACACATCTCAACTCTATCAACAGTTACTTGAGTATGTTAAAGTGTGATTTAAAGCTCATCTCTCAGCAGGTAACAGAACTTGTTGCTAAGCCTGACAACAACCTAAGTTCAATCACACAACCCAAATGGTGGAAGAAGAAACCAATTCCTCTGACCAAACACATTCTGCATACACATCCACTTCATATGCAACAAATAAACACTCATTTAATAATAAGCACAATATAATAAAGAGAGTATGTGGTAGTATAATGATGTTTATTATAAAGACTAAAGGCTCAAGAACAACATTTTAAAATAAAGATATGGTCTCACTATGTAGACCAGCTTGGCCTTGAAAACAGGCAGGCTCTGCCTCCCAAGAACTGGGATTAAGTATATAATACCACATACACAACTAAACAAAAGTCTTGAGTTAGAAAGTACTTTTACTTATTGTTCTGTTTGGTCTTGCTTTTTGGAACAGAATCTCCCTGTGTAGCCTACACTGTACCAAATAAATGGTCCTTCTGTCTTTGTGCTTCAAATGTTGAGATTAGAGCTATAAAGCAACATAGCCCAACCAGGGTTATGGTTTCTTGGAGAAATTAACTTTTGAATTGTCACTGCCAACTTTTAAGTTGAATCTCAAAACAAAGGTATTAGCCAGAGAATAGAAGTATTTCTTTCTTTCTTTCTTTTTTGTAAGAAGTATTTCTAAAACAGACCAGAAAAACATTTAGCATGAGTTCTGAGATTAGCAATAATTCCCAAAGTGAGTTAAAAAGTAGCAGAGAAAACTGGAAGCTATTAATAAGGGTCAAGTGGGAAAGTTAGCATATGGCTAGGCAGTGGTGGTGCCTTTAGTTCCAGCCCTTGGGAGAGAGAGGCAGGGGCATCTGAGTTTGAGGCCAGCCTGGTCTACAGAACAGCCAAGTCTACACAGAGAAACCATGTCTCCAAAAAAGAAAACAAGAAGGAAGGAGGAGAAGGTTGCA
>PVIH01016766.1:31822-44508 GCA_004025045.1 Sigmodon hispidus
AAAAAAAAAAAAAAAAAAAAAAAAAAAAAAAAAAAAAAAAAAAAAAAAAAAAAAAAAAAAGCAAAGGCACTGGGAATAAAGCTTAGTAATACAGTTTCTATTTAGTATGCACAAGGTCCTGGGTCTGATCCACAATAACACAAGAGCAATACGGTTTTGTGTGTGTGTTCCTCTTCTTTTGTTTTTTTTGGGACAGGGTTTCTCTGTGTTGGTTCCCTAGACATCATGGAACTTGCTCTGTAGACCAGGGTGGCCCTAAAATCAGAGATTGCCCTGACTCTGCTGCGATCAAAATGTTAACCACTACAAGTTTTAAAGTAAAGTATAATACTACACGCTAAAGATAACATGAAATGAAAACAGTATAATAAAGAAGAGGATAGCAGGCATGGTGGTGCACATCTTTAATCCAGGAATTTCAAGGCAGAGACAGGCCTGCTAATCCTACACAGCAGACCCTGTCTCCTAATAAATAATTGAATAAAAGGTTACATATCATTCTTGGTTTATATCGTTCTTTAAAGCAATCAATCTCTTATAAAGAATTATGTAAGTCACAGTAGAAAGTCAGAGATAATAAATCACATGCAAAGTCAATTGGAGTTGTCATACACATTTTTGGAAGCCATTTTGACTAAGAATAGGAACAGTAAAATCCATTAACCAAAGAAAACAGGATTCTTGATCAATACCTTGGAAAGCCAGCAAGAAAAGACTCCTGCCAAATGACAAAGTGGAAGAAATGGCACTTCCCAGTATTTGTATTCACCTGTCCTTTGAGGCTAACAGTGTTTCATTTTCGAAGTCCAAAACAATGTATGCTGAAGTTAAAACGAAGCATCAAAAAGACTGAATCGCAGTCGGCCTCGCGATAGAAGTGAAATTGGCACAAAATGGGCGGTAGAACCAAAAGGGTGAGCATAGGGAGCTACTGAGTGCAATCTCAAGCAAAAGAGGAGCAAATCTTACTACCGAGACCTTCCATCCCCAATTTCCTTCCATGCTCAATTCCACTATCATCCAGGAGCTCAAAGCATTCACACTCACCCAGCCTGGTCTCCTATGCCCCTGGTCACATTAAGGCAGCGACTGAAACTATTCCGCAGAGTCACGACACTTGAGATTTTCCCTGTCTCCACTCCTGCTCCCACCCCCCCACCCCCACTCGGAGACACTGCAGATAAGCTGAGCTCTGACTCGAGAGGCCGTCCTTCTGCACTTCCCACCATGGCCCTCTGCGGCTGTGCCCTGCGTGCGCCTAAGCAAGCTAGGCCTAGGCTGAGGCCTAGCATCGCTGCGAGGGTGCGGGCGAGGGAGAATGGAGCTCACCAGAGTAGAGAGGCATGGCGGGGCAGAAAGGAGAAAGAGGCGCAGGAGGCTGGGTCTGACAAGGGGGTCAGAAGGATAAGAAGCAGCTTGTGGAGCCGGCCAGGGAGGAAGCGCGGTGGTGGCGGCAGCTCCGGTGCGACAAGCCTCATTCAAACCGGCCACTGGCGATGACGCAGCAGCACGCTGTTCTCCTTGGGAGCCGCGGCAAGGCAAGGGTTGGGAGGGTGGGAAGGCGCAGCGCGGAGCAGAGGCGGGGCCTGGGGGAGGGGAATAAAGGAAGAGGGGTGAGCCAAGTGGAGGAAGGGACGAGGACAAGGGCGGGGCCGAGGAGGGAGAAGTGTGGCCTGGGGGTGATGATGGGAGGGCAGGGCAAGCTGAGAGAGAAGAGGCGGGGCCTAAGGCTGCTGCAAGGAGGAAGAGAAGACCCAAGAAGCTGCACAGGGCCTGGAGGATAAGGAGAGAGAAGTGCAAGACTGAGGAGCTGGGGCTGGGGCCTGGGCTAGGGACTCAAAGGACATAGGCCATACAGGGGTGGGCGGAACCTGGGGGTAAGTAGAGGAAAACAGCGGGTGTAGGGCGAAAAGAGGAGAAGCGGAAGGAGAAACGTGGACACTGAAGTGACTGAGACTAGCAAAGGAATGGAGGCAAGGAATGAAAGTGGAGATTGAGGCCATGAAGGGAGAGAAGAGAGGGGGCTGGTGGAGCGAAGTCCAGGAGCACTTGAGCTCTTGTTGCAGGGATCTGCCACCTGTCACCCGCAGGCCACGTGGTCCTTGTCCTGCCACCGGTATTCCCACTTGTAACTAGATCAATTTCAGTATTGTACTTTCATTAATCTATCTTTTGCCTTTTACTAACTCATCACATTTGTGGTTTGGGGTTTTTGTTTTTGTTTTTGTTTTGTTTTTTTGCTTTGTTTTTTTTTTTTTTTAAGGGGTGGGGTTAGAGGCAGGGTTTCTCTGTGTAGCCCTGGAGCCTGTCCTGGAACTCACTCTGTAGACCAGGCTAGCCTCAAATTCACAGGGATCTGCCTGCAATTAAAGGTGTTCACCACCTGCAGGTTTATGAATAATATGTGGAATATGACCAAATATCAGGGAGGTTTTATATAATTATTTAATTTTTATGTGTGTTGGTATTTGGCCTGCTTGTATGTCTGTGTAAGGGAGTTGGATCCACTGGAACTTGAGTTACAGTTACTGCCACGTGGGAGCTAGGACTTGAACCGTGTCTTTTGGAAGAGAAGACAATGCTCTTAACCACTGAACCATCTCTTCAGACCCAATACCAGGGTTTTTATAAATCTTGTACCCACAACAAGAGAGCAAAGCTTTACAATCACATTTGATAAGGTGACGTTATAAAATGTACCACTGTTTAGGATGCTTTCTCCTTCTTCTGGCCAACATGAATTTTGTCCGTCTTTTAAAGTTATTCCCCTCCCCACATTTACTGCTAACTCTTTCATATAAACAAAGCCTACTCCTACAATTACTCCTTTTTTATCAAGTAGAATTACAGTCATAGCTATTCTCCTTTTTCTCCACGAGTATATGTGTCTAAAGCACTCAAAATAGGATACAAAATGAATCAAACACAGATTCTTAATAAGACCTAGAATAACTCAAAGTATTAACATATTCGTGCATTAACTCCAAGGCTATCTAAATGGGGCCCTTTGCTAGAAGCAACAGAAGCCAGAGCTGGCCAGAGATGAAGAAAGTACTGTCTGGCTCAGCCTCCCCTCTAAATATGGCATGGACTTCCCCCAAATGAAAAAGCCCCTTAGTAATTTCCCATAGCTGCTCTAACCAACAGCGACAAACTCAGTGGTTTAAAACCACATAATGATTTATCCTACCAGTGCTGTAGTCAGAAGTCTGGGAAGCCTTAACCTTAAGGTGTTGGCAGGATCATTTCCCTTCTGGAAATACCAATGGAGAAATGTACTCCTTGCCTTGTTTAGGTGTTACAAGCTGTCCGTGTTCATTGGCTGCTAACTCCCATCTCTGCCATGGTGATCATGCTTTCTTCGACAGCTTCTTCTGACTTTGACTGCTACCTCCCTCTTTATAAGCACCCAGTGATTACTCTGGCCTCACCTGGATAATTCAGGCCAATCTTCTCATCTTAAAGTCTTTAAACACAGCAGTAAGTCCTATTTGAAGATAGTATTCACAAGCTCAGGGATTCAGATGTAGACATGTTTGCAAGAGCATTATTTTCTCTGCTTGATACTTCCAAAGACAAATATAAAATAACACTTACTGTTCTTTCTTATAACATCCTATATTATTATTCCAATATTTTTCTGTCTGCTGCATAATTCTTGAAGAACAAGGTATGGGCTTAAATGTTATAGGAAATATATAAGGTCTTAGACTGTGATTTGCTTTAAAAAATGTTCAGCAAATACCTCCTAAGTGGATGCAAAACATAGAGATCAATAAAGATGCAGTTTATATCAAGTAAATACATGTTTTATGACACAGACCACAAAATTCAGCTTTTTGAAGAAGATAGAGGGTTATGGAAGAGTGCTGAACAAAGGAAAGACTATTGATGGACCAAGAATCTCTTACACTGACTGAATATGAGTGGAGCCTATCAGGTGGCTCAGTGGACAAAGGTAGCTGCTAAGCCTGAGGCTCTGAGTTTGAACTCTGGAATCCATTGATGAAAGGAGAGAGCTGACTCGCATAAGTTGTCCTCTGACCTCCATGCAGGTACCAGTGTAGTACAAATCCGAATTGTTCTTAATAGTAAAAGCCTGGTCTCTGTCTCATGTCAGACACAAGAACCAAAATATGTACACACACACACACAAACACATGAAAAGTAATTGAATATGAACGTGAATCACTTTTTAAAATGTAAACTTAGAATCCATAGATCTTAGATTAGTCTAAAATACTAAAAAGCTCTCAGAAAACCCTGAGACACAATCTAAAAATCACTCATTGAGGAAAAAGCTTTTCTTTCCCTCCCCCCACTTTGGTTTAATAGGTTGCATGTATATGCAGATTTCAGCCCAAAAGAAAAAGCAAGAAAAGAATGTACAAGACAGTATTGTTTAAAGATTTAATTATTTTTATGAGTATGAGTGAGTGTCTTTGCCTTCTGTATGTGTACACATGCACATGCACACACGTGTGCCCTACCAGAGGAGGAAGACAGGGAGGCACTGGATGCCCTGGAGCTGGAATTATGGACATCCATGTGAGTCCTGGAACCCAAACCATCCTATTTCAAAGAAAAAACAAGTACGCCTAAGTGATGAGTTTTCTCTCCAACGCCAGTGGTTTCCTTTTAAATGATAAGAGATGAAAAGTACACAAATTGTTCTCAGTCACATTTCATTAATGAAAATAATTACATGATCATACCTGCCAGCATGGAAACCTGGGAAATGGAGTCATAAGAAAACATGGGTACACAAGCATTTTCCAAGAAGGACAGTGGATTTTAATGAAAAACCTACAGTCTCTCCTATTCATAGTGATCTGTTCTCTAAATTATCTCCAAGTGTCTTCCTGAGTGACAAAATTTCTGGTGGTTCCATTTTCTCTGTTCTGTACTGATAATAATTATACTGATACCAGATCTCCTCGGGGTTGTAAAATTTTAACGGCTAATTAAGTTGAATGCTTATTATGTCAAAATGATTTCCAAATAGACCTAGTCTAGAACAGAACAAATAGTAGATGCACTTGAATGTTTAACATCTACTTTTTAGAGTAAACTCTATTCCTGAAGTTTTATTATTGTAGTTCAAATGGAAATACATAAATTTTAATCTTTACCCTCAAAAAATTTCACAGCTGAGCCAAGCATAATGGTGAATACCTGAAATACTAGTGTTTGGAAAGTGGAGGCAGGAAAATTGGGTATTCAAAGCCAAATTTAGCTACACAGCAAGTTTGAGACCAGCTTGGATTCCATGAAACCTTGTCTCAAAAAAAAAAAAAAAAAAAAAAAGCCAACAGATTGCATGATTGAACATAAACACAATGCCTTATATTTACCTACTTATACTACTTCAATTAATATCAGAGGTACTTGATACTCAGTCCTCAGATCTACAGGATCTGCCTACAAAACTCAGCTAACTCACAAATGAACAAAAGTTTTTACTTATGACTGAGATGAACATGTAGAATTTTTTCTGGCCATTATCCCCTAAACAAAACAGTATAACAACCATTTTCAAAACACCAGGTATTATAAGTAGTAGAAATGAATCTGGTTCTATAAGAGAAAGTGAATGGGTCATAAGTAAATATTACATCATGTTTTGTAAGAGACATGAGTATTGAAGATTTGGATGTCTGCAGGGATTCCCAGAAGCAGTCCCCTTATGACACTGAAATAACTCTATTGTCCTTTCATGCCTTCTTCTAGTTTTTACTCTTTGTTATTGTAATTATCACTATTGGTGGTGACTGTGTGTGTGCACATGCTACAATATGCATGTAGGGGTCAAAGGACAACATTGTAGAGTCACTTCACCTACCTTTATGTAGTTTACAGGGACAGAACTCAGGTTGTCAGGCTTATATCAAGTGGTTTTACCAGACAGCCCATCTTACTATTCCATCTTCCAGGATTTGCTCTCTACTCTTACCCTGAAATGCTCCACACCCCAATTTCTCTCCACTTACCTCCTTGGTAGATGCTTAAACCTTACAAAATGAAATTTTTCTCCTTTTTTATTCATTTATTTATTTTGTATATTGTCTTCATTTTTGAGAGTATAATTTATTTATACTTTATGTGCATATGCCCTTACTTTCTCTCTTTCAAATTCATGGCCTCTTCTTTATTAATTGTTGTTACATGTATTTCTAAATATTACATGCTTAGTCTCTTTAATGTTAGTTGTATGTGTGTCTTCAGGGTTACTATTTGCTCTTGGATAGCCACTCTCAGCACTCCTTAGCTGCCTGTAGTTCTTTTGCAGGGTTGAGGCATTGCAGGCTTCCCCCATCTACTTTGACTTATCTATTGGTGTCTTTCTTGTTCAGATCATGTTTGGGCAGTCATGCTGGTAAGACTTCATGGGTGTAGCTTCTGACATTTCTAGGAGACACAATCTCGAAGCAAACTCCTGATCCCCTGGCTCTTAGAAACTTTCCACCCCCCTTTCCAAAATGTTCCCTGAGCCTTAGGTGCTGAAGTGTTTTGTAGATGTATCCATTGGGATTGGACTTCACACCTCTAAATTTTGACTGTAATGGTCTCTGATGCCTTTCTATTTTTTAAAGAAATTATTAAGTGTATGGGTGTTTTATCTTCATGTATGTCTGTGTACCAATGTCTGTGTACCACCTGTGTATCTGGTATCCCCAGAGGCCAGAAGAAGGCACCGTATATTATGAAACATTTAAATATGTAAAGATGTGTTACACTTTTTATGCTACAGAATATTACTTTAACTTTGTACAAGTGTGTTACATTTGTTCATGCTGTATTTGTTTAATTATGTAATGATGTGTTGCATTTGTTTCACCTTGCCTGCCTAAGGCACCTGATTGGTTTAATAAAGAGATGAGTAGTCAAAGCTAGGCAAGAGAGGGCTAGATGAGGCTGGCAGGTAGGGAGAATAAGTAGGAGGGGAAATCTAGGTGAGGAAAAGGAACAAGAGAATGAAGGAGAAAGAGAGTGACATGCCTGGGACAAGAAGCCAGGCAGCGACCAACCGTCCAGACACAAACAGCAGTGAAAGTAAGCAATACAGAAGGAAAGAAAAGTAAAAAAGCCTTAAGGCAAGAGATAGACAAGGAGAAACAGGTTAATTTAAAAGAGGTAGCCAGAAATGCCTAAGTTAGGCCAAGCATTCATAACTAATAAGAAGTCTCTGGACTATGATTTGGGAACTGGTTGATGGCCCAAAAGAAAAAGCCTGATGCACTGGATTCCCAGGAACCAGAGTTAGCATGGTCATAAGTCACCATTTGGATACTAGGACTTGATCCCACATTCTCAGGAAAAGCAATTAGTGGTCCTTTTTAAAAGAATTATTTATTTATTATACATTATAGAGAAGAGGGCACCAGATGTCATCATAGATGGTTGTGAGCCACCATGTGGATGCTGAGAATTGAACTCAGGACCTCCTGGAAGAACAATCAGTGCTCTTAACCTCTGAGCCATCTCTCCAGTCTCACAACTAGTGGTCTTAGCTGCTGATCTAGCTCTCAAACCCTTCTCTGCCTTTTTAAACAACTGCTGTTTGCACCAATTAGCACTTAGTTACTCTTTTAATACTCACTATATATTAGCAGTTATTTATGTATAGCATCCTATTTGTGCATATATAGCAGCTATATTTCCACTTAGACTATGAATAGTTCATTCTATCCTCTTCACCAATTTTTGATGGTTAGTTCGATTAGAACTTTCAGGATGGTATAATGTTCTGAGGTGCTGTAAAATTTATATCTGTAGGGCCAACTAGATGACTCAGTGTGTATTAGGTGACTTCCACCAGGCCTAGTAAAACCTGAGTTCACCAGGTGGCAGGAGAGAACTGACTCTTGAGAGCTTTCCTGTGACCTCCATATGAGTACCATGGCATGCACACATCTGCATTCACACATATACACACAAAAATAAATAAATACTATATTGTGATCTATATTATCTACCTCATGTCTGCACAATAATTGCATCTAACTTGTTCATCTGTGTGCTCCCTAGACCTAAGTACAGGTCACCATAAACTAGGCTACATATATACATATATATATATATATATATATATATACACATGAATGTTGGTAATGGAATTCAAAGAAGAAAGAAATTGAAGGATGTTAAATACATCTGGGGGCATCAGAGTTCTAGATAACAACAGAAAAAAGCAAAACCCTAAGCAAATCCATTAATTTGACAATTATTTGTTAATTATATACTCATGAACCTTATATTTCAGGAACTTACAGTCCATCAGAAAAAAAGAAAACAATACCACATACATACCTTGAGTTCCAGCAGAGTAGAATGAGGCAGGTGACTCTCTGTATGAGGCCAGCCTGATCTATATAGTGAGTTCTAGGGGTACATAATGAGACTCTGTCTCAAAGTAAGACAAAATAAAATGAACAGTATTAAAAATATGTGAGCAGCAATGATGGCTTATGCTTGTAATCTTAAAAGCAAGAGGACTATGAGCTCTAGGCTAACCTGGGCTATATAGTGAGAACATGTCTTGGAAAAAGTAAAATTATTAAAACTAGTAATAGTAGTATATATGGAGGTTAGGAGGGAGGACAGTGAGATTCAGCAAAGGGTACAGATGTAGGGCTGTGGGAAGAGATAAAGTAGGGTGGACTTTCCCCCGACCAGCAGGGTCTTCAGTGTAGGGCACGGTTGGCCCTTGTGCAACTTGTTGGAACATTGCATCATGTTCCCCAGATGCTAATTAGGCGCTGAGTAGTGACCTATCCGATGTGATCCCTGATTATGCTAATTTGGCACTCCTTACCACCTATCACCAGCTATATGCTAATGAGGCATTACTTTGGACCTATCACCAATCATATGCTAATGAGGCATTATGTTGGGCACCAATCATATAACTACACGTGTCCCAGCTTCCCTATATAAGCAGGCTGCATTTCAGGCACAGGGTCTTCCTTCCACCATTCTCAACTGAGCTGTACTCCAATAAAGTATGATCCGAGAAGAATCGTGCGTGTGGTGACTCATCATTCTGCAGGCCAGAAAGCAGCTCGCCACACTTCAGCGTGGACCTAAATCTAGGAACAAAACAAATGGAAGGCAGGAACACAAAGAACGGAAGGACAAGACAAATCTCTCTGTTCAAGTCCTCCTCCTTTATTGTTACAGCCAATATTTATACAGAATCTCTGCCATGCAGGTAGCTGGGAGGAAAGGGGGTGGGAAATACAAAAGACTGTGGCAAGCCTTTGAGGGAGAGTAGCAGACAGGGTAGAATTGATATGGAAATCTATCTGTTATCAGTTGAGGACCTGGAGGATGTCACCTGCTGAGCTGAGAGAATCAAGCCAGACTAACAGGAGTCATGGTTTAGCTAAAAACAATAGGGATGTAGCCTTCTGGCAAATGACTATCTGAGGTAAAGACTGCTGGCTAGCTATAGGAGCTAACTTATAAAATATGGCTAAGTTGACTTTGGCTCCCAACATTTCCTCCCTTACAATTATTTGGACAATATGGGGCATGATGACTATAAAGGATATGGATACCAGGGGGGAAATGTTCAGTCTCAGTTTAACAGAGCTCCTATCTTAAAGAAAAGTAACACTGACACATGCAGATTATTTGAAGAACAACCTTTAAAGAAAGATAAAACTCTCCTAGCTCCCTATGCCTGTTTCACATATCAGAGACATTTTGACCCTTTCTGATTTCAGATCTACTTGTAATTCTACAATTCTAAATAATACATTACAATTTAACTTATGAAGTTTGATGGAATATTTATTGAATATACACTGCAAAATATGACAAAGTATCTGTTATAAAATCTACCTCTCTTCCATCTTCTATTTATTTTATTTCTTATGAAAATACATTTTTTCGGGCTGGAAAGTGGCTCAGTGGTTAAGAGCACTGACTGGTCTTTCAGAGGACCCAGGTTCAATTCCCAGCAACCACATAGCAGCTCACAACTGTCTAAAACTGCAGTTCCGAAGGATCTGACACCATCACAGATATAAATGTAGGGAAAACACCAAAGCACATAAAATAAAAATAAATAATAAAAAAGATCTTAAATTATAAAAAAAGAAAATACATTTTTCCATACAATATATTCTGACCAGTTTCCCCTCCCCGAACTCCTCCCAGATACTTTCATTTCCCACCCACCTAACTTTATACTCTCTCTCTCTCTCTCTCTCTCTCTCTCTCTCTCTCTCTCTCTGGAGAACAAACAGGGAGACAAAACAAACCAGAATTTTAAAAATAAGAAAAATAAGCAGAGCATGGCGACACACACCTTTGGTCCCAGCACTCAGGAGGTAGAGGCAGGCAAATCTTGAGTTTGAGGCTAGCCTGGTCTATAGAGCAACTTCTTTAACAGCCAGGGCTACACGGAGAAACCCTGTCTCACCTCCCTCCCCCCCCTAAAAAAAAAAAAAGAAAAAAATAAGAAAAAATATTTCTTCTGTAACTATAGCTCCCTGAGTCTTGAGGGGAGTGGTTTAACGAAGCCATACCGGTAGGCACTGAAGGGTTTTGGGAGAACCTGTTGACCAGGTCTGCTTTGATATGTTAGATAGGCACCTCAGTTAGTCACTTGTCCTGGGTTTTAGATGTAATACCAGGCAGAGACTTTTTCTAGTTCTTGGCCACTAGGCCTCTCACCAATACAACCAGCCTTCAGAGATCTCTGTATTGATGAGAATAGACAAGGCAAGCTAGCCTCAAACTAACAAAGCTCCACCTGCCTCTGCCTCATGAGTGTTAGGATTAAAGATGTGCACCACCACACCTGAGTTCTTATTTTTTTTAATGATTAAAATGTTTAATTCTTTTACTCAAATTAAAATTGTAAACTAACTATTCTAGTTAGGGTTTCTATTGCTATGATAAAACACCATGACCAAAGCAACTTTAGGAGGAGTTTATTTGGTTTTTGCTTCCAAATTACTGTTCATCATCAAAGGAAGTCAAGATAGGACTCAAACAAGGAAGAAACCTGGAGGCAGGTGCTGATGTAGAGACCATGGAAGAGTAATCCTTACTTGTTTGCTTCTCATGTCCTGACATTTTTTTCCCTTCCTTTGACTCAAAATATGGCCATCCAGCTCTTCTGCTGCCAACCAAGACTGTTAGTAAGCACCCTAACCTGTACTCTGTTAAGTCCTGGACATACCTGCCTCTTTCTCAGGGATCATAAAAACTTGCATATAATTTTTAAGCTGGAACCAGATTTTCCCAAAACACCATTACTTTTATATGGTAAAATATTTCCAATAACAGGAATTGAATATATTACAGAATTAAGAAATAGAATCATGTAGCAATCAATCCATGTGAGTCTGTTCAGTAATAGAAATTTATTAGGATATGAATTAGGGAAATATACTTAAAAAAACAGAACTGAATGAACAGCTGAAGTCATCTTCTATCCAGCAGCAAAATAACCTGGCTGCCTGGTGTTCAACCATGCCCAAAAGTAATGTGTGACCCTTCTTTCCTTCCTTATATGATGTCACATATGCAGGCAAGAAGTGCTGCCTCTTTTGGCCAGATGGCCCAAGGTCAAGGGTGGAACAAATACCACTATAGAACAAGATTATGGAAGTTCAAAGGGTTTGGGAACAAGAATAATCTCTTGGAGGCTGGAAATAAAAATTAGCAGTAGGGAATGTTTGCTGCTCTTTCAGAGGACTCAAACTGAGTCCTAGCACACTTCAGGCAGCTCACAACTGACTATAACTCCAGTTTAGGGGATCTAGCACCCTCATCTGGTTTCTGAGGGCACCCAAATGCACATGTGCACATAAATTTACACAAACACACACATACAAATAAATAATGTAAATTTAAAGACAAAACAATGATTTACTATCTGTGAGTATACCTAAGTATTCATAGGTGAACAAATTATTTTTGCCATATTATCAGCTACATTGATAGTGCTTTTGTTATAGGTATGGAGGTCATGAACTCTTCTATGTAAGAAGAATATGACTTTTTTTGAGACAAGTGTGAAACTCAAACAGGAGCCACATTGTTATACATTGTTACTAAGTCTTCATAACTTACAAGAATAAGTTTTTGTTTCCTAAGCCTAATAATATATCCTGCAAACCATGCAAACCATGTTACTATGCTGAACGTGTAGCTCAATGATGTATGCCTGCACCTTTGCCTCACTAAACTCCTGAACACCTGGAATGGCTCCCCTTCCACTTTGTGTGCTCTTGGACTCATCTACCTCACAGGCAGTCTTGATCCCTGAATCTCCCACTCCCTGTTCAGGTGCTGCTAACAACCAATTATCTCAACAGCTATTTTCTATAAACCCTAATCCTTCCCCATAAAAGGGACCTCAAAAGCCAGTGAGGGGCTGATCTCTGAAACCCCAACTTATCAGGAGGCAGTCATCTGGCCAGTTCCTAAGTACAACTTGCTTTAATCAAACGTCATGGAAATGTTTTCCCCCTCAGGTGTAATACAGGGTCTCACTTTGGAGCCCTGGCTTGCCTGGAACTCATTCTGTAGAACAGACTGATTCAAACTCAGACATTGATTTGTCTATATGTCCCAAGTACTAGGATTAAGATGCCTCCACTGCAGAGAGCTATGTTTGAATTCTTTTTTTTTTTTTTTTTTTTTTTTTTTTTTTTTTTTTTTTTTTT